>SKCR01044891.1:0-46110 GCA_019454045.1 Zanthoxylum bungeanum | reverse complement strand
GAGACTGCTAGCTGTTGCTACCACTAGCTGCAGTTCTAGTGACTCCTCTGTAAGCACCATTTTCTTTTTTGTTTTTACTCTAGTTATGAAAATGGACATTTTACACTTAAATCACTAGTTTTACTCACTTACTTGACACTGGTAGATTGTCATTGAAAAACTAAGAACTTGGTTTTTTCTGTAATTTGGATACAATTTTTGAATATGAAAGCAAAGGGTATTGAAAATCTTGAGGAGATGGGCACCACTGAGTGTTTTGGAAACAGTTTTCAGAAACAATCTTAAACACAATTCAAATCTGGAAGCAGTTAACAGATCATTGAGGGAAAAAATCCCTGATTGATATGCATCAAGTTTTAATTTCATCTATCCACTTAGTGTGTTCTTTGTCAAAAATTATTAGTATATGTTTCCTAGATAACAAATTTGCTAGGAATTTCAACATTTGATTAAAAAAAAAAAGTGATCTTGAAGTTAACGGCGACATTTCAAGTCTTATTCTTTCTGATAAATTTATAAAATTAAGGATGATGCTGCCAAAAAAATATCATTCCAATTTCAATGTGTGACATGGAAACTGGAGAAAGCTTTGGGGAAGATCCCATATGATCGTTTTGATATCTCTGAGGAAGTTCAAGAACAGGTATGATCATATTAACATTGTTTTTAATCTTGATTGAATACGTGGCCTTAATAAGATTGTTTTACTAGGTTGCGCTGGTGAGATTTCAGTTAAAAAGAGCCACTGAGAGATATGGGTCTCTGAACTCAAGAAAAAATTTTCATGCCTTATCCCAGCTGCTTGAGAATGGGGGCTGTAATACAAGTCATGATGTTAATGAAAAGGCGGAACATGTTCGATATGGTATTGATTCAGAAGAGCGCGATGCAGATCCGATGATTAAAAAGTTCGAAAGAAGCAGCTCTTCTGTATCATCTGTAGTCTGTCCATCAGACGAAGTCAATGCAGAAGGACGGGAGAATCCGGCCATTAAGAGTAAGGGTGAAGTTAAGAAGCCTGATGCAGCTATAATTCCAGCTGATTTTCTATGCCCTATATCATTAGAACTAATGAAGGATCCTGTTATTGTTGCCACAGGACAGGTATCCATCACAATGTCAAATTCCATTTAAAATTCCTGCGTTTTTACATAAAAGTTTTACCCAAGATTTTCAAATGTTGTTTTTATAATGAAATTGCAGACATATGAGAGATCTTACATACAGAGATGGATAGATTGTGGCAACATAACATGTCCGAAAACTCAGCAGAAGCTCGAACACCTGACACTCACCCCAAATTATGTTTTGAGAAGTCTAATTACTCAGTGGTGTACTATGCACAATATGGAGCCGCCTACAGGATTAGCTAATGGGAAGATAAAGAAGAGTGGTGGTTCTTTTTGTGCTGTTAGCGGAGATGTGGTAGCCATTGAAACATTGGTCCGCAAACTCTCTAGCCGCTCAGTCGAGGAGCGTAGAGCTGCTGTGGCTGAAATTAGATCCCTTGCTAAAAGAAGTACTGATAACAGAATTATAATTGCAGAAGCAGGAGCAATACCTGTTCTGGTTAATCTTTTAACGACAGTTGATGTGATGACTCGAGAGCATGCAGTTACTGCCATTCTTAACCTCTCTATATATGAAAATAACAAGGGACTCATAAAGCTTGCTGGTGCCATTCCTTCTATAGTTCAAATCCTTAGATCTGGAAGCATGGAAGCTAGAGAGAATGCAGCAGCAACACTCTTTAGTTTATCACTACTAGATGAGAACAAAATAATAATTGGTGCATCTGGTGCGATACCAGCTTTGATAGATTTGCTCCAAAATGGAAGCACAAGAGGGAGGAAAGATGCTGCAACAGCATTGTTCAATTTGTGCATTTATATGGGAAACAAGGGCAGGGCTGTGAGAGCTGGGATTATCTCAGAATTACTAAAGATGCTAACGGATTCAAGGAATTGTATGGTTGATGAGGCTCTGGCCATACTGTCAGTTCTACCTAGTAACCCAGAGGCTAAGGTTGCTATGGTGAAAGCCAGCTCAATACCTGTTCTGATAGATCTTTTGAGAACAGGTCTGCCGCGTAACAAAGAGAATGCAGCTGCCATTTTACTTTCCTTGTGCAAAAGGGACACTGAGAATCTTGCCTGCATAAGCAGGCTTGGTGCTGTCATACCCTTGACAGAGCTCACTAAGAGCGGTACAGAGAGGGCTAAGCGGAAGGCTACCTCATTGTTGGAGCATCTTTGAAAATTGCAGCAGCTTCAAAAAGTGTAGTAATTGTACCAGAAACTTTTATTCCTGATTCCAGTTATTTAACAATCATTGTGCCACTATTCCTTCTGTTCATGAATAAGCATAAGCTTAAAAAACTGTTCTCGTTGCTCTTGATGTATTTATTTCCATCCTCTGATGAGTATGTAAAGTCCATTTGGCTTGTGGTTACGTTGTCATTCAATTCAACTGAACTTTTTTTTTCTGGCTATGATCTTTTGGATTGATAGGAAAATATTGGCTATGGATAAGTTTCATAAATTTCAACTTGAGGGGCAGTATAATTCTGTGAATTAATTTAGTAAATGTGAAATGAATGAAAATTTCATGGACTTTAATTTGTTTTTTTCATGTGTGAATAATTTGGGGAACGTCTTGATATATACAGCCGGCAGTCTTATACTTGTTTTTTTTCACACCAAGTTCGAACCAGTGACTAAGCAAATAGCAAGTTAACACTTGACTATTACACTAGACGCGGCGGCGGCCTCTTGTGTGAACAAATTAGACTGTGAAACAGGGGAAATGCATATGGGATACAATGTGGTTGTTTTGTTTCTTATATGACAAGTAAATATATATTCCAAGTACTAATATTATAAAATGGTGAATGTTTATCAAAAACTTTGGCCGGCTGAAAACGCCTTTGAAAGTGTCATTTGTTTGATCTTGGCCGATTCGAAGCTCTGTTCAGGCATTTTTTGATTGACTTGTTTTATATGAATGGAAGCACTTCAAAACCAAGTACAAATTTAAGCTTTTGCATTCTACAAAAAATGAAAAGTAGAACTAGCTTGAGCTGTAAAATGTTATAGGATAATAAGAACCCTTTTATATTTTTTTTTCTATTTTTTTTTCCTTACTGCCTTGCGGCCTTGGGAGTAAAACGAGAGTATTTCACGCCAAGCAACTTTTGAAACCACTACTGAATTTAGGGGAGAGAGAGAGCTACGAAATTGCAAAGAGAATATGAATGGATACTTCTTCTTATTATCTTTTATGAGGCTTTATTTATATACATCATGTAAATTCACTGTTACAAGATAGCTAAGGAATTAATGATGTAAATCCAACTATAACAAGAAGAATATACTTAATAAAGAAAACCGAATACATGGAGCTCCTTTATATTATTTAGGATACATAGATACTTTCATAAATAAGTTAGAATAGCCTAAATAAGGCTCCGAATTAGCGCTAGATGTCCCAATCCCGAAATAAGACAAAGTTGGCCTAAATAAGGTACCCCATAAGCTTTGTATTGCAACTCATGAGCTAAAATGCTCCCCAAAGGTTGGCCCAATACTTGATCATGTTGTTGGGCAATCAAAATAGGTGTGTAAACACATCAAGAGTCATCACGTATAGAGCAACTAAGTTGGGGCGTGACACCCTCCCCCACCCAATTCACGCAATGCCCTCGTTGTGTCGTTGTTGAAAATCTCGAATCTTATCATCGAACTGCCAAAATGCGGATTTAGGTTCCCAACTGCATTCACTCACGGACAAGCCCTTCTATTGAACAAAGTACTCATGAACATGGTCGTGGCAAGAGTTACGAGCTATCCTGACCTCTCGTATCTCCTCCACTATTGTGTTGTGTGTTGTATTAATCCCGAAAGGTGCCTGCTTGGGCTAATTGCATCCAGGATCCTCCTCATCATCGTGATAAGGCTTCAAGCAGCTCGCATGGAAAACTAGATGCAACCTAAGCCTCGAAGGAAGCTCGAGCTTATATGACACATTGGCAACCCTTTTGATGATTGAAAATGGTCTCTCATACTTGTGGATTACCCTTTTTGCAGCGAATGAGTTATCTTGTGTTGTGTTGCTAAGATCTTCTCCAACACTAAGTACCCAACCTCATACGTCACTGCTCATCGCTTACCATCAGCCCACTTCTTCATCTGTTTTGCTGCATTATCAAAATATATGTGAGACAAATCAGCTTGCTCATGCGATGCTTTCGCAGCCTTGTACGTTGTTGACTCCTCTCATTGTAGCTTGGAGAAAAAGTGTTAGGATTATAAGGTTGCTGCCCCATAGTCAAATCAAAAGGATTGTGGTTAGTTGACTCACTCAGCTACAAGTTATAAGAAAACTAGGTCATGTCCAGCAACTTTGCCCAATCTTGCGGGTTCGTTCCCAAAAAATATCGCAAGTACACCTCAAGTAAAGCATTCACCCGTTTAGTTTGCCCATCCTTCTGAGGGTGAAAACTCATAGAGAAATGGAGCATCCAACCCATGAGACTGAACAACTCAGTCCAAAATCTGACAGGGAACCTCGAGTCTCGATAACTAACAATGCTCTGTGGTAATCCTAATACTTGACTACGTGCTTAAAGAAAAGCTTTGCAGTCACCTCTACTGAACACTCCTTAGGCGTCGCAATAAAAGTACCATACTTAAAAAAGTTTGTCCACAACAACAATAATAATACAACAACCCTCTGACTTCGATAATGCCACAATACAATCCATGGAAATCCTCTCTCATGGTCTACTAGGAGTGGATAGTGGTTCCAACAGCCCCACAGGACTCTTCAACTCACTCTTGTCTTGTTGGCACACCAAGAAAGTATGGACGTACTACTCGACGTCATCACGTAAATGTGGAAAATAATACACAACCTCAAGTAAAGCCCGCGTGTGCCCAGCCCATTTTGAGTTATAGTTTTCCTTGATCAAGTTATGTAGGAACATAGACCATATGTTCCTTTGTGAAGATCAGCCCCCCTTCGACCCAAAATCGTTGTGTGCGCCCCTCTTGGGCAAGTATGGATAGTCGCTGCGCTAAGGGATCATGTGTCATCCCTTCATGTATGATGTTCATCACCTCTGAATGGAAGTCCCATATCGCTGCCAACTCAGCCCTGTGACTTAGAGCATCTGCTAACGCATTCTCCTTTCATGGCTTATACTGCAACTCGAAATCAAATTTCGCTAAGACTTCATGCCACCTTACTTTCTTCGAGCTTAAATTCTTTTGCATCTGGAAATAATTTGTAACTACATTGTCAGTGCAGACTACAAACCTCGCACCAAGTAAATAGTGCCTCCATGTACGCAAGAATTAGACAACCCTCATCATTTCCTTCTCATGTATTGTTGCTCAGTTTTTTTAGCTTGCGGCTCTCATAAGCCATTGGATGCCCTTACTACATAAGTACGCCCCCAATGGAAATATCTGACGCATCCGTATATACCTTAAACGAAAATACGTAATCGAGAAATTTCAATTTTGATTCTTCCAACACAACCATTTTCAACCTTTCGAAAGCAAGCTCTTCATGTTCAGACCACTCCCATGCAATAGTCATCTTTAGTAAATCTGTGAGGGGTGCTGTCGTGACTAAAAATCCTTTGATGAACCTCTGATAGTAGTTAACCAACCTAATAAAAGACTGCAGCTTGGTCACTTCGTGGGTACCCTTCATTCCGCTATTGCTCTCACCTTTGTTACATCCATGAGAATACACCCATCATTGATTTTGTGCCCAAGGAAATCCACTTTCGTCTTCCCCAATGAACACTTCTCCCGCTTGACATATAGCTCATGCTTACGCAAAACCCAAAACACAGCCCGCAAGTGCCCCACATGTTCCTCGGGTGTATTTCTGTACTCTACAATGTCATAAAATAGACTACCACAAATCTATCTAAGAAAGGTTGGAAGATCTCTTTCATCATCTTGTAAAAGGTTGCAAGAGCATTGATGAGACCGAATGACATGACTAGGAACTCATAAAAACCATATTATGTCACACATATTGTCTTAGATTCATCTATTTCTGCAATCCTCACTTGATAGTATCCTGATCGTAAATCCAATTTGGTGAAGAACTTTGCTTGGCCAAGATGATCAAACAAGTCAACAATAAGAGGAATTTGATACTTGTTTTTGATAGTTACCTTGTTGAGTGCCTTGTAGCCGATACATAACCGCAGTGATCCATCATTCTTGTGCTAAATAAGACCGGTGCACCATATAAGTCCTTTGATGATTGAATAAAGCCCGCTCCCAACAAGTCTACCAATTATTTTCGTAACTCTCCTAACTCTGGCGGAGCCATTCTGTACGGCACTCTCGATGGAGGCTTGGCTCCTTCCTCAAGGTCAATCTTGTGATATACCTTTCGTCAAGAAGGTAGTCCCTGTTATGGTTGGTGCTCTGAGCACCAATTTCTTATGTATTTCCCTGTAAATACTTTTGTATATATTTTATTAATGAATAAAATAAACAGTTTCTATAATATGAATTCTTTTATTATCTGGTAAAGACGTAAATGACAATAGAGTGATTGGTTATGATACAGTTGCAAAAGCGTCACAACTGACATTGAGCGGTATCATAACAGTATCATTCTTTAACTGTTCCTGGTCAAGGTTTACAATTACTTGGTCAGTAAGTAAACCCGCTGAGACCCGGTACGTGTCGTATATTGGAATGTTGGATTCTAATGGTTTCTCAATGAACCATGAGTCTCAGAAGACTCATATAGACACGTAGGTGTTTATATTGGATAAATATTGAATGACTCACCGAAGATTCTTAATAGATGGTACACCAACGTCAACAAAGAATCTTCTCGGGTTGAGTGAGCATAGTGATCCTTCGACTTGAGGTACCACTGTGGATGTATGAGGTATCATCCACACTTTGATGGCATCATATCACCGATCTATTTAGATCAGACCTCCGCCTGTTCGTTGGGTGTGGAGTGATCCTCAGGATATCATGTGTGTATCAAGATATGATTCGTCAGTTCTGTGTACAGAGCATATGTATCCATTATGGAATTAGAAATCTGTTAAATCCATGAGCCCGTGGTGCACTGTAGAAATCAGTTCTTAGTGTATTTAAGAGATTGCTAATAGAATCGTCGACGGGTTTATACCTAAAGAGATTTGACGTTTATATCTATATCTCTGGGATAATTCGGATACCTGTGATGGAAGGATTATACATGTGTAGTGACCTCAACCTGTATGATTCAGAGATTTTATCCGTGTTCGTCATAATTTACGGGTAGGTAGATTATGGACACGAAATTGGATTTCGTGACGGATATGCCTGAACTTAGAGAGTCTTACTAATGAGATATACTCGTAGGGCACTTGGGAAACTTTTATAAATAATACGGATTATTTATAAGTCGTTTATGTTGGGTTTTGGGCGGTAATTCAGGTAAACACAGCGGATCGCGGAAAATCAAAATTTTCCGATTTATAAATTATTTTTTTTGGGCAATTAAAATAAACTAATTTATTTTCAATTACTCAATATTTAATAACTGAAATTTTACATAAAAAATCATTTTTTCTGAAATTACCGTTTCCCCCAAAACTTTAAATTTTAATCATTTTTAGTCCAAAATTGTCAAGTACAATTCTAATTGATTCCAAATCAATTCCAAAATGATTAATTCATGTATAATACAAGAAAATTCAGTTTGCAATTCCAAGAAACCGAATTTTTCCCTAATTTCCGAATGGTCCCTCAATTTTCAAGAATTTGCAATTTGGTCCTTTATGTTCAAAAATGCCAAGATCAAATCCAAAAATTCCCAAATTTAATATACATCTAATATACATTAAAACTCATCACATAAATGAAAATCCTCAAATTTGGTGAAGGTTAGGAACCCTAATTTTAATAATTTCACAAATTAATCAATTAACACCAAATAAATCAAATTCAATGTTTTAATTCAATTCTTACAACACCAATAAGTCTCACAATCATGAAATACCTCAATAAAAATTCTAGGCCTAACATGAGTGGCTAATAGACTCTAGAATGGCAACTTGCCATCAAAATGGCAAAAAGTGTGCTTAAATAACAATTTCAAGCTAACTAAATTAATATACATGCTTTCATCTTCATTCAAGTCCCAAATCATCAAATCACAACCAAGAAAGAGTAGAAATGAAACTAAGATAATCATATAAAGCCTAGTATGAAGAAACAATTTTCATTAAAGAAAAAGTAAAAAAAAATACTTACAAATCCTTATTTTCAAGCCTTTTATTTGCTTTTCTTTCTTTTTCTCTCTGCTCTTTTGGTATTTGAGTATTTATGGTTCAAGAATATGAAACAAAAAATAAAAAATGGGTTTAAATATTTTCCCATATTACCGAATTTGTGAGGGAATTATTACAACCACATTTTCAATTTTTGTTTTAAAATAATTGGAAATTGGCATAATAATTTGTGGTGTAAAAAACATAATCAAATTAATGTTTATCCAAAACCATCCAATTAATTCATGCCAAATCAAACCAATCATAATAGGCCAATTCATCCAATTAAAATAAGTCATTTAATTTTTAAATAAGTAATAATGATATTAAATATTTAATTAATTTAATTATTCAACAATTGAATAAATAAATAATTAAATACAAATATCTCAAAATATATGTATTATATTTACATTAAATAATAAAAATACCTATATTAATTATAAATGCCAATATCACAATTCGACATTAAATAAATGGCCAAAAGTATGTATCTTCGTTTAACCGTTAAACGACTTATAAATAATCAGTATTATTTATAAAAGTTGCCCTAGTGCCCAACAGCGTATATCTCATTAGTGAGACTCTCTAGGTTCAGGCATATCCTTCACGAAATCTAATTTCATGTCCATAATTTACCCACCCGTAAATTATGACGAACACGGATAAAATCTCTGAACCATACAGGTCGAGGTCTCTGCATACGTACAATCCTTCCGTCACAGGTATCCGGATTATCCCAGAGATATAGATATAAACGTCAAATCTCTTTAGGTATAATCTTGTCGACGATTCTATTAGTAATCTCTTAAATAACACTTAGAATTGATTTCTACAGTGTACCACGGGCCCATGGATTTTAACAGATTACTAATTCCATAATGGATACCTATGCTCTGTACACATAACTGACGGATCCTATCTTGATACGCAGAGGATATCATGAGGATCAGTCCACACCCAACGAATAGGCGGAGGTTTGATCTAAAAAGATCGGAGACGTGACTGCCATCAAAGTGTGGAGGATACCTCATATATTCACGTGGTCCTCAAGTCGGAGGATCACTATGCTCACTCAACCCGAGAAGATTTTTATTGACGTTGGTGTACCATCTATTAAGAATCTTCGGCTAGTCGTTCAGTGTTTATCCGATATAAATACATATGTGTCTATATGAGTCACTCGAGACTCATGGTTCATTGAGAAACCATTAGAATCAGACATTCCAATATACAAACGTACCGGTCTCAACGGGTTTACTTACTGACCAAGTAATTGTAAACCTTGACCAGGAACAGTTAAAGAATGATATTGTTATGATACCGCTCAATGTCAGTTGCGACGCTTTTGCAACTGTATCATAACCAATCACTCTATGGTCATTTACGTCTTTACCATTTAATAAAAGAATTTATATTAAAGAAATTATCTATTTTATTCATTAATAAAATATATAAAAGTATTTACAGGGAAATACATAAAAAATTGGTGCTTAGAGCACCAACCCTAACAAAATCTCTCACTTGCTCTAGTGCCAATATCGATTGTATCTATTACCCATCGACTCCACATGTTTATCAAATAACTTCGGAGGTATGGCCTTCGTGAGCGGGTCTGCTACATTATCTTCACTAGGAACTTTGCACACGGCAATGTCACCTCACGATACAATCTCTAGAATAATGTGGTACTTTCGTTCCACATGCTTCAACTTCTAATGCGCCCTCGGTTCTTTTGCTTGGCAATGGCACCAGTATTATCACAGTATAGCGAAATCAGATTCTCGATACTTGGGACAACTCCCAATTATGTGATAAACTTCTTAAGCCAAACAACTTCTTTTGCAGCTTCAGAAGCAGCAATATATTCTGCCTCAGTAGTGGAATCAGTTGTAGACCATTGTTTGGAACTTTTCCAACAAATTGTACCTCCGTTAAGGGTAAATACGAATCCGGATGTAGACTTTCTATCATCGGGATTTGATTGGAAATCAGAATCCGTATACTCGTTAACATGCAGTTCATTTCCTCCATAAATGATAAACTTATCCTTAGTACCTTTAAGATACTTCAGGATATGTTTAACAGCCATCCAATGGTCATTTCCTGGATTGGACTGATATCTACTGGTTACACTAACTGCGTAGCTAATATCAGGCCTCGTACATAACATGGCATACATAATGCTACCCAAACATGAAGCATAAGGCTGATTAGACATTCTAATCTTCTCATCTTCTGTTTGCAGACACATCTTCTTCGTAAGATGAATGTCATGTCTGAACGGTATATTTTCCGTCTTACAGTTAGCAAAATTGTACCGTTCTAAGATCTTATCTATATACGACGATTGGGATAAGCTAATAAGCTTCATTTCTCTATCTCTATAGAGCTTTATACCCAAGATATAAGAAGCTTCACCCAGGTCCTTCATGGAAAAATTCTTACAGAGGTAAGCTTTGACGCATTGCATCATTCCTATATCATTCCCAATGATTATGATGTCATCAACATAAAGAACCAAAAAGACTATCATACTCCTACTAGCCTTCTGGTACACACAAGATTCTTCTACATTCTTGAGAAAACCAGACAATCTAATAATCTCACCGAATCGAATATTCCAACTTCACGAAGCTTGTTTAAGTCCATAAATGGACTTTTTAAGCTTACAAACCATGCATGAGGTTTCGCTGGATACAAAACCCTACGGCTGTTCCATATAAATTTCTTCATCAAGAAACCCATAAGAAAAGCCGTTTTGACATCCATTTTCCAAATCTCATAATCATGGTAAGCAGTAATAGACAATAAAATCCTTATAGACTTTAGCATCGCAACCGGTGAAAAGGTTTCATCATAGTCGACACCAGGTCGCTGCGTGTAACCTTTAGCTACCAATCTGGCCTTAAAGGTTTCAACCTTTCCGTCAGGCCCACGCTTCCTCTTGTAAACCCATTTACTACCGATAGGAACAATTCCCTCAGGAAGCGGAACCAAGTCCTAGATTTGATTCTAATGCATAGAGTCTAACTCTGATTTCATGGCCTCTTGCCACTTCGCGGAGTCGATGTCCGACATTGCTTCTCTATAGGTATAAGGGTCAGTCTCTTCGACTAAGAGAACATCCAGACTCTTTTCTTGTATCAAATATAAGCGTTCAGAAGGTCTAGACACCCTTTGGGACCTACGGAGTGTGTGTGTTGAAGGCTCTTCATCTATTTGAATGTCAGGTTCCTCCACTGGTTCGTTGGTTCCAGGTTGTACTTCATCAAGTTCAACCTGTCTATGATTACCTCCATCAGACAAAAATTCTTCCTCAAGAAATTTTGCGAAGCGAGCTATTAACACATTTCGATGCTCGATATCATAGAACATATATCATTTTGTATTTGAAGGATATCCAATCAACCAAAACTTCTACCCTCGAGGTAAAAGTTTATCCTGCTGAGCCACCCTGACATAGGCATGACAGCCTCAAATCTTAACATAATTAAGATTCAGTTTCTTACCAGTCTATATCTCATATGGAGTTGTAGAAACAGCCTTGGAATGAATCTTATTCAAAAGATGTGCAGCAGTTAAAAGAGCATAACCCCATAAATAATATGGCAAATCTGTAAAACTCAACATTGATCGGACCATATCCAATAAAGTCCGAATTCTCCTTTCGGACACTCCATTGTGCTGTGGAGTACCCGGAGGAGTATATTGAGCAAGAATCTCATTCTCCTTTAAATAATTGGTGAACTCACAACTCATATATTCACTGCCCCGATCTGATCAAAGACATTTAATATATTTACCAGTCTGTTTTTCTACTTTATTTCGGAATTCTTTGAACTTTTCAAAGGTTTCTGATTTCTGTTTCATCAAATAAACATAACCATACCGTGACAGATCATCGGTAAAGGTAACGAAGTAGGAAAAACCACTGTGAGCAGTTTGACTCATGGGACAACATACATCAGAATGTATTAGTTCCAATAAGTCAGTGGCTCGGTGTCCTACACCCGAAAATGGGGCTTTGGTCATCTTACCCCGAATACAAGATTCACAAGTTGGATAAGGTTCAATGGTGAGATCCGGTATCAAACTATTCCTAACCAACTGGGTTAGGTGCTTCACGCCTATATTCTTAGTTTTCCTAGAACATGCCAAGGTCTCTAAGTTGTGATTTGTGTGTGAATAAAGAAGAGGAGTTGCGGAAAAACTCACCTCGCTTGGTAGAGAAAGTTCAAAACTTTTCTTTCTTTGTTGGATGTATTGAAGCTTCGGAGCTTGAGATCGAGTTCCAAACTCTCGGATTAGTCTCCATATCACCTTCATTTGACTCATTGAAGTGCTAGCTAAAAGGAATTTTGCAACCAAAACTCCATTGGAGAGAGCTTGGTTCACGCCCAAAGAGAGAAGAAGAGAGAATTTTAGGTGCTGTGAATAGTAACCCATGACAACTTCCAAAGTTTGACTTGGTTTAAATAATAAGCTTGTGTGTTGAAATTGGCTTGAGTGTATCATAAGTAAAGCAAGCCTTACTTTTAATAAATCAAAGCCATAAAATAAGTCCAACCACTTCCATCAAATGTCCAACAAATTGATGTAAGTGAAGTGGGTCCCACCACTTTTAAATTCCGAATTTAAGTCGGACAATCCAACACGCAACTTCACTCGGGCCCGGATTCATTTAATTCCGAATTAAACGAATTTTCCGTTGCGACTTTATTAAATCCAATTTAATTAAATAATAATGCCTCGCAATATTATTACGAAAGTCGCTTGTGAATTAATTCTAAATTAATTCGTTCGCACAAATTAAAATCCAATTTTAATTCCGCTTTGAAATCCAATTTCATTTAATATATCTAATATATTATTTTAGCCCAATTAAATAAATTAAATAGTAAAATCTAATTTCAGTATTAAATTTATTTTGCCGATTAATTCCAAATTAATCGCGTTCTCTCTTCTAAACGAATTTAATCTCGGATAAATTCTTGACGCACGCAATTAATCCTAGATTAATTCCCTCTTTGATAATTAATTCCCAGAATAATTATTGCTGTAATTAATCCCAAATTAATTTTCTCTCTCTCATAATTAATCCCAGATTAATTGTGTTCGAGTCAAACATCATCGATGAATCTTTGGGAGGCGACCCAAGAGATCCCTGGATATGTTGGCAGTAAATACGTTCATCGGACTATCCGAATACGTGCGTACCTAGTACCACATTCTTACCGATTTACAAGACATGGTTGGCTTCTAGCAAAGCACCGTGCCTACCCAATTCTCCAGAAATATATTCAACATGGAATATACATAATCTATATCAGGCGTAGTATACGTAGTATCGCGTATTACGATCCAATATCGAATGTCACATGCTAGGCCTGTGGCTGGAATTGTGTATGCCCCATACGAAGCATATATCGGATTAACAGCAACTAGTCTCTTTAATCGGATAATCATGACCTTGTCATATTATCCCGATAGCTGCAGCATTTAAGAGAGTACCAGTTATGTATCCCTGCGTGATCATCATCACCATATTACTGAAGTGATACTTCCATCTTGACATCACACCCAATACACTATGATTCTCAGAATACCCAGAAAAGGCATACACAGAACTTGTTAAAGCCCCGGACGACCAAAACCAATGTATACTGATTGTCGCAAGTATTAGCGATGCAAGTCTCAAGTTAAGACCAAATACACCTACCCTTATTCGGACTCCCATAGACACATAGTAATATTACCAATGGGATTCCGAGGAGTCTATCCAGAGCGAAGCTGTTTCCGTACCATCGGTAAACACAACCTCATATTACACTTGCATGAGTATCCAATACTCAAATATATGAGAATTATGTTGTTACGCTTCCATAACACGCACAAGTGTAATACTAGCATATTCCGCATTATCGATGTCCAGTCTCGATAATACTACGACTAGGGATATTTAATGATTAAACCTTAGTGGATTAATACAGTCTCATATCTTATTAATCTGGTACTAATCATATGGACTTTTATCATTTATATATCCCGGTAATCCAATTACAAATGATAAAAGAGAAATTTCCTTTGTCACACAGTTAATTTGTACAACAACATCATGTTCTGTACAAATAGTAATGCTATCGATCATAATTGTCCAACAATATCCCATTTGGCCTATAGCCAATCACTTAAGTGTCTACACTTGAACTATGTACGGGTCGCTCAAACTTCTGCTGAGAAACAGCTTTCGTCAGCGGATTTGCAATGTTATCATTTGATGTGATTTATTCGATTATCACATCGCCACGATGTATGATCTGACGAATTAGATGAAATGGTTGAAGTACATACTTGGATCGTTGATGAGGCCACGGTTCCTTAGCCTATGTTGTAGCCTAGCTCAACTGCTAACAGAACTACTCCTAATCTAATTAGGAATATTATAGATCCAAAATTGTTTCTTTTGCTACCTTAGCTGCAGCAATTATTCGTTTCGGTAACAGTATCTTGCTTGGAAGATTTCCAGCTCATTGTTCCGTTATTCAAACTATATAGTACCCTTTATTGCGACTTACAGTCGTCTTTTTTGGTTTGGAAACTTGCAGTGGTGAACCCAGTCACCTCAAGTTCTCCTTCTCCATAGCTTAAGAAAGCATCCTTAGTTCATCTAAGATACTTAAGGATGTCCTTAACATCAATCTAGTGACCATCACCTGGATTGGCCTGATTGTGACTCCATATGCTGACTCCATATGCTCAAAGCGTATGAGACACCAGGTCACGTACATATATTTCAATGTATGAGTTCTCAGAGAGTGCCAACAACTTTTAGATCTATCTCAGTAGAATCTTATTCCTAGAATAAAGGTTGCCTCTCCCAAGTAATCTATGGAGAATTTTCATAAAAGCCAAGCTTTCACCGATTGTATTATGGGAATGTCATTTCCAAGAAATGATATGTCATCATTATATAGGACAATCATTGTCAGTGCGCTCCCACTAACCTTATTATATACACAAGAATCATATTCATTTTGAATTAAATCATATACCATTATGATTACATCAAAACGCTGGTTCCAAGAACGCAATGCTTGCATCAATCCATAAATGGATCGACTTAACTTGCAAACCTTGTTTGCATGTTTTGGCACGATAAAACCATCAGGATGTTGTAAACATCCTCCAAAAGGTTTCCCTTAAGGAAAGTGGTTTTGACGTTCAGCTGCCATATTTCATAAATGAAATATATATCATTAGCAAGCATCATCCGAATGGATTTAATCATGGCAATGGTTAAAAGGTTTCGTCGTAATCGACACCATATTGATGACGATACCCTTTCGCCACAAGCCTAGCTTTGTAAGTTTGTATGTTGCCATCCATGTTTGTCTTCCTTGAAGACTCATTTAGTACCAATAGGCATAATGCCTTCCGGTACAACAACCAGTGTCCAAACTTGGTTGGTATACATGGAATCCATTTTAGACTTCATGGCACTTTGCCATAAAAAGAGTCGATACCTTGTATCACTTCCTCATACGTAGTCAGTTTGTCTTCCTCAATAAGATTGATATCTACATGAGGTGAGATCAGAAACCCATACCTCCCAGGTTGTTTTCTGACTCTCTCCGACTTATGCAGTTCTTGTGTATTCGAAGATTATTGGTACATTTTCATCCCAGATGAAATTTTGGTGTTCCGTGCGGACTCGGTGCCTGGAATAGTATTACTCTGATTTTCATCGAGTTTTACTTTCCTCTCACTTACCACTGCATATAGGAATTCCTCTTAGGAAAACCGCATGGAGAGCAACAATTACATTGTTCTCTTGTGAGTTGTATAAGTACTATACTTTAGTTTCCCTAGGACAACCTACAAATTAGGCACTTATCCGATTTGGGTTCTAGTTTGGTATCATCCAAACATATGCCCAGCATTCCCAGATCTTCAGGAATGAGAAAACCAGATTTCTTTCCTGTTAATATCTAATATGAAGTCTGTCTAACAGATTTTCATGGAACCTTATTCAAAATAAGTTTTGCACTGTTTAATGCTTATCCCAATAAGGAAATTGGTAGCTCAGAGCGACTCATCATTAACCTAACTATGACCAACAAAGTTTGGTTTCTTAGTTCGGACACACCGTCAAATTGAGGTGTTCCGGGAGGAGTCCACTGTGAAAGAATACTATACTCTTTCAGGTAATCGAGAAACTTATTGCTTAAGTATTTTCCACCACGGTCTAACCGTGACGGTTTAATACTTTAGCCGGTCTGTCTGTCTACTTCGTGTCGAAACTCTTTGAATTACTCAAAAGTTTCTGATTTGTGTTTCATTTGAAACACATAACCGTAACGCGATGCTACATCCGTAAAGGTTGCGAAGTATTCATATCATCTTCTAGCCTAGCTAGATATGGGCCCACTTACGTCACTATGAACGAGGACTAACAGATCGGTGGCACTTACACTTTTACCAAGTAAAAGGTATTTTAGGCACTTTGCCTAATAAACTAGATTCGTAGACATCATTTTAATTAGAATCAAATCCGTCCTAGTATCCACTCTTCGAAAGTGTGGATATACGAGTCTTGTTTATGTGTCCCAGACAACAATGCCATAAATAAGTCTCAACTGATTAATTCAGTTTGAGATATTTGTTTGTCATTTTATATGTTTGAGATTTGTTTATATTCAAAATATAAATACTGTTATTCACATCCAATGCGTTTATCTCAATATCATCTTTATAAATAAAACACTTAGTGTTCTAGAATATAAAGGTATACCCGCAACGGGTTAAACTTAGATATAGAGATAATGTTTCTAGTCAAACTAGGTACATTTTAACAGTTTCCAAATTTAGGTACACACCCAAATGGGCAGTTCCAAAACTTAGGTTTGCACAGCCAAAACAGCGACTCTCGTCCCGTTTCTGAATCGCATGTCAATCTCATATAAAGCCAGTATTGTGCTAATCAGCAGATTCTGCACATCAGTACATATTCATGTACCACATCTAGTATCAAAATCCAATTTTGAAAATAGTACTGAATATGTTTATGACAAACATATTTGAAGTCGGAACCTTGCCCCGCCTTCTCTTCCTTCATGTCTGGCATGTCTATTTGGCAGTCACTCTTCCAGTGATCCAGTTTGCCACAGTTTAGGTAGACATCTTGGGATATGTATTTTGTCTTCCTATAAGACTGTGACGACTTTACCTTTGCCCTTTTTCACATCCCTAGAAGTCTTCGACCAAGCCTTGACCTTCTGGGATGTTGAAGTAAGATGCGTCTTACGCTTCTTGCCTTTTTGCCTTTTTGCAAGTTCTGGCTCTAACTCCTTGAGCAAAGCAATTAACTCTCCAAGAATTATCTTTTGCAATCAACACTTCTAAGATCTAAGTATAGATCTATGAAGATCCTTCAATTTCAATATCTTACTATAAGGATCTAATCATTAGTTCTGACGAATAAATTAAGGAGTCTTTGCAACAAGCATAACAGATTGAGCACTAAAGTTATAATCACATGAATCTTCCAAAGATCATGTTCTACTATTTGCTCAACTCAAGGCTTAGGCCCGAGAGGTCGCTCTATCAAATAGAGTAACTTCTCAACTCCCATGACTATCCTGAAATTCATTTCCCAATATGAAAATTAAAACTGTAAAAGACATTTATCCTCTTAGGATTAAGTCATTTGACGCTAATCTTTCATTTCATCTTGATTGCTATAGTCCAACTATCCAATCAACGATTTCGGGTACAATCTAATGTAATGATTCCTATAGTCTAACTATATAATTAACTATTATTTGATTGGTTAAATTCAAATATATTGATTACTATAATCCAATTATATAATCAACTATAATTGAAGTAGTTTTAATACAGTCTAAATGTTTAATTAAAACAACAATTAAATATTAGTCCAACTAATATATTTATATTTAAATAATGACGAAAAATGAAATGAGCGCGTATTGGCAAGTATCTAAACGAAATTGTAAATTTAATATTTGTCTCCCACTATTTTTCGGCGAGCCTCTAACCCTCTGTGGAGTACTCGGGAAACCTAGTTTCCTAGTGGGCTAGGATCCCGTTAAATAACACACAATCTTGACTTTGGCCAACAAATTGTATGATACTTAACTAGGTAGATCTCTAAGATCAATTGGATCCCATCCAATTCCTAGATCCAGTAAGTGGACCTCCAAGTCCGAAACATATATACAATATATATGCCAATATATCCAATATATTTTCCTAACCTTTTTCCTCTGAATCAACTAAGCATTGGCTTTGACACAACAAGCTTAATGATTCCAGTTAAGCGGGACCCATTGACTTTGGAAAGCTTCGTAATCGATGTCGATGGACAAGAAGTGATCTTGACTTTGGCCAACAAATCACAACTTGGACAAGACATACGATATGGAACAAAGCCTTCATGATTCAAACACATCTGTGATGGACAAAGGTCTTGACTTTGGCCAACAAACCAGTGCCAATCTTGGATCTTGAGAATGAATCACTCAGTAGAAGGAAATCGCTTAATATTTGTTGATGGTTTTTCGCGTAATTGGCAACCAATTAATTATCTTTGATTAGGTCTCATCATACACCCTTAAGCATGCATTCTAAAAGCATAATAAGGCGCGATAAATAAATTAATAATGATATGCGGATGGATATCTCATAAATTGATCCTAGAACAAATCACTCCATTTCCTCTCTCCCGCTAGCACTATTCATATTTCTACCCAATTACATAATACTTCTAAAGAAACCTCATTTACATTGAGGGGAATAGGTGAGAAGAGAAATACAATGAGAAAGGAGGCAATAGGCTGGAAATGCAGGCCCAATTTAATAAATTCTAAATTTATTACAACATTTTCCAAAATTGCCCTCACCCATCTAATATCCATCTGATATACATTATTCATACATACATCCAAGTATTCACACATAACATGTTATCAATCAATCTAATCCAATTAATTAATCTTTAATTAATGACCATCCAATGTTCAAACAACGATTTGATTTGCGCGAGTCCAACTCGTTTAAGAATAAATACTCAAAGTACGTATTCTTGAATTATATCGAACTATAATTTTAAATCCAATTTAAATTATATTCAATACTAATTCATATTTAATTCCAAATTAAATAATTACACTTTTAATAGTGCCTTTTAGACTTGGATTCCAAATCTAATCTTTATGGGTCTCAAAGGCCCAATTAGTATCTGAGACTATTCAATTAAAGTCCAATGGGCTTTTAATTAATTCTTTAGGCATGGGCTTTGGCAATTATGGGTCAAACCCAAGAGGCTAAGGCCCAATTAGGAATCACCATATGCCAAAAAATCAATTTAGGCCCATTAGGCCCAATTAAAATTTTAAAAGGCCCAATTATCATATTTGGACTTTATGGAAATGGTTTTAGGCCCAATTGGATCCAACCAATTATCCTAAACCAAACTTGGCCCAACCAAGCCCATTAAGCCCAAATACAACAAATTAAATTAACTCATTATTCCAAATCACAAATTAATTCAATTCAAGTGTAATTAACACAATTAATTAATTATCTAATGTTTCCAAAACATTTAATTAATCCAATTAATTATGCTCTTTAATTCCAATTCATGTCCAACATAAATTGAAGCAAAACAATTCATTATAACATGCTTCATGCTCACGGTTTTGACAAGAAATAATTATGCAATTTGATTCAATCCAATTAAATCAACATCCAATATACATTTCATGCCAACAACACATCCAATTGTCTAATTTTCAAAAAATCACCATGAGCTTAAGGGTTCTAAGTTTCGGCCAAGGGGTATATTTTGGGGAAAATTAATCCTATCAATTTTTCACAAAATTGAAGATGCAAAAATCCAATTCAACATCATTCAAACATAACCCAACAACCAATTTAGGAAAATCAAGTTCTAAACACAAAATTCCCAATTAAAGTCCATAAACCCTAAAATTTCGAATCACACTTAAGGTGGCTCTGATACCATTGTTAGTTTTCCTAGAACATTCCAAGGTCTCTAAGTTGTGATTTGTGTGTGAATAAAGAAGAGGAGTTGCGGAAAAACTCACCTTGCTTGGTAGAGAAAGTTCAAAACTTTTCTTTCTTTGTTGGATGTATTGAAGTTTCAGAGCTTGAGATCGAGTTCCAAACTCTCGGATTAGTCTCCCTATCACCTTCATTTGACTCATTGAAGTGCTAGCTAAAAGGAATTTTGCAACCAAAACTCCATTGGAGAGAGCTTGGTTCACACCCAAAGAGAGAATAATAGAGAATTTTTGGTGCTGTGAATAGTAACCCATGACAACTTCCAAAGTTTGACTTGGTTTAAATAATAAGCTTGTGTGTTGAAATTGGCTTGAGTGTATCATAAGTAAAGCAAGCCTTACTTTTAATAAATCAAAACCATAAAATAAGTCCAACCACTTCCATCAAATGTCCAACAAATTGATGTAAGTGAAGTGGGTCCCACCACTTTTAATATATCTAATATATTATTTTATCCCGATTAAATAAATCAAATAGTAAAATCTAATTTCACCATTAAATTTATTTTGCCGATTAATTCCAAATTAATCGCGTTCTCTCTTCTAAACGAATTTAATCCCAGATAAATTATTGACGCAATTAATCCTAGATTAATTCTCTCTTTGATAATTAATTCCCAGATTAATTATTGCTGTAATTAATCCCAGATTAATTTTCTCTCTCTCATAATTAATCCCAGATTAATTTTGTTCGAGTCAAACATCATCATTGAATCTTTGGGAGGCGACCCAAGAGATCCATGGATATGTTGCCAGTAAATACGTTCATCGGACTATCCGAATACGTGCGTACCTAGTACCGCATTCTTACCGATTTACAAGACATGGTTAGCTTCTAGCAAAGCACCGTGCCTACCCAATTCTCCAGAAATATATTCAACATGGAATATACATAATCTATATCAGCGTAGTATACGTAATATCGCGTATTACGATCCAGTATCATATGTAACATGCTAGGCCTGGGGCTGGAATTGTGTATGCCCCGTATGAAGCATATATCGGACTAACAGAAACTAGTCTCTTTAATCGGATAATCATGACCTTGTCATATTATCACGATAGCTGCACCATTTAAGAGAGTACCAGTTTTGTATCCCTGCGTGATCATCATCTCCATATTACTGAAGTGATACTTCCATCTTGACATCACACCCAATACACTATGATTCTCAGTATACCCAGAAGAGGCGTACACAGAACCTGTTAAAGCCCCGGACGACCAAAACCAATGTATACTGATTGTCGCAAGTATTAGCGATGCAAGTCTCAAGTTAAGACCAAATACACATACCCTTATTCGGACTCCCATAGACACATAGTAATACTACCAATGGAATTCCGATGGGTCTATCCAGAGCGAACCTATTTCCGTACCATCGGTAAACACAACCTCCTATTACACTTGCATGAGTATCCAATACTCAAATATATGAGAACTATGTTGTTACGCTTCCATAACACGCACAAGTGTAATACTAGCATATTCCGCATTATCGATGTCCAGTCTCGATAATACTACGACTATGGATATTTAATGATTAATCATTAGTGGATTAATATTGTCTCATATCTTATTAATCCGATACTAATCATATGGGCTTTTATCATTTATATATCCCGGTAATCCAATTACAAATGATAAAAGAGCAATTTCCTTTGTCACACAGTTAATTTGTACAACAACACCATGTTATGTACAAATAATGATGTTATTGATAATAATTGTCCAACTTATATGACCCAACCTCATATGCCACAGTTCTGTATTATTTATATCAGATATTTTACGTTTATTAATTCCAGCATTAAAGATATCTTGTGACGTATGCAAAATGTAATGACCATGTTCATTTGGACAAACAATGATATGAACATTATATCTATCATATAAAAACTAAGAACGATTCTTAATATTTACATTATAGCCATCAGTATCTAATACAAAAAGTGATATAATTTTCGCAACACATCCAAGTACAAAAAAAGCAGTCATGCAACAAAAGGCTCCCACTGGGCAAGGGAATCTCGCATAAGCCCACAGCAACTGCATCCAAAAAGTCGCCACTCCCGAATCACAATTACATCTCCTCATATTTTATTCGTCTACTTTCCTTCAGCATCTGCAACGAATTGCAAATGTGAATTGGACAAGCAGAATCCAAAATCCAACAGGATGACATTGCTTCACAAGCTAGTGAGATATCAATAATGGGAAAAATAAAAGTACCTTAAGTAGATGCTCTTTCCTTTCTGATTTGTGCCAAATAGTCAGGACAGTTCCTTTTCCAGTAACCAATCTTGCTGCAGTGGTGGCATTTGTCTTCAGCAGCTCTCTTGGGTTTAGCTATCTTACCCTGAAGTGGAAGATTTGTACCCTTCTTCTTCTTCCCCTTCTTATTCTTCCCTTTTTTGTTTAGAGTGGGAAGAAGCGGGAAGAGCAGTGGGTTTAGGAGTGCGAGTCGGTACTCCCTTCCTCAAATCTTCCTCCGCTGTTAGTAGCATCTGATGCAGCTATTGGTAAGAACAGCTAATCTCGTTCATGTTTAAATACATCACAAATTGGCGATATGACGACGGCAGAGATCCAAGAATGACACTTCGTCCTAAAGTGTCATTAAGAGGGAAATTGTAGCGCCTCAGCTGTTCGATCAAATCGGTCAAATGAAGCACATGAGGGCTCACAGTCTGTCCCTCTTCCAATTTCGCGTGGAACAGTTCCATAGCAATTTTATGAACCGAGACACATTTTTGGTTCATAAAGGACTCTCTCAACCGCGTCATCATAGTATATGTGTCGGGCAGTCCAAAATATTGCCTTTTAAGTTCTGGTCCCAAGGAACTGAGAATGTATGATTTGACACATCTGTCATCATCTCTCCACTTTTGGAGAGTCTCATGTTCCTCTAGTGTAGCATCAGGTGCTATGGCCAGTGGTAACGGACCT
Source organism: Zanthoxylum bungeanum (assembly GCA_019454045.1). Taxonomy (NCBI): domain Eukaryota; kingdom Viridiplantae; phylum Streptophyta; class Magnoliopsida; order Sapindales; family Rutaceae; genus Zanthoxylum; species Zanthoxylum bungeanum. Next base: position 22,751 of record SKCR01044891.1, on the reverse strand, counting down.
TCCAACACATATTCTATTTGTTCGGACCCAAGAATAATTCTCATATCTAGATCCCAATCTGTGAAGTTTTCAGCGCCCTTAAGCATGTTCGTATCAAGCATATGGGCAAAAGGATTGGGAGCAGGTGCCGCCATCGCAAATCTATCATATAGATAGCGAAAACGGTTAGCAGACAAAACAGTTTCATAATAATATAAATCAAACAAAGCATAAATAGATCATGGATTTTTAATAAAAAAATGCCTATCCCACTATAACATGCAATACTGTAATCCCCAAACAGAATGCAATCAAATAATTAATCAAATTAAATTTAATAGCAAAAGGTGAATCCCATGAATATATTTCAGCTCACAACTTTGGCACGTTCTCTCCTACGTATATTCATTAGGCAGACAACACAATGTCAATCACTCAATAGTGACTTCTGGGTTCCGGTCCTGGCCGTTTCTCGTTGTGACAGCTTTGGCATGTTCACAATGAGGCGTACCAAGGTTAAACTTGTCAATGACAATTTCAAGATACTTGCGTAGTCCTGACAACGTTGGCACGTTCAGGATTTCCGCTTTCGCTTGAATTTATCTAGTATCACATATACATCCGGTGTGGATAAATTTCTATCAACTACACCCTCACAGCTTTGGCACGATCTCGGATGCAGCCATAGAACAGATATCCATAAACCATATTAACAAGACGGACCAAGAAATATGTATCCAATACATACTACTTCCAAAACCTTATTAAAATATGGATTTTCCGCAAAAATGAAATATATTTAATTTAATCAAATTAAATAAATACAAGCATGTATCATGTAAGAAAATAATTAAACAATGAATTTAAACACTTATTCATATCATGTGTTGAGGTTCAGACCTGCTATGATACCATTTTTGTTGGGTTTTGGGTGGTAATTCGGGTAAACGCAGCGGATCGCGGAAAATCAAAATTTTTCGATTTCAATTATTTTTCTTGGCCAATTAAAATAAACTAATTTATTTCAATTACTCAATATTTAATAACTTAAATTTTACCCAAAAAATCAGATTTTTCTGAAATTACCGTTTTGCCTCAAAACTTTAAATTTTAATCATTTTAGTCCAAAATTGTCAAATACAATTCTAATTGATTCCAAATCAATTACAGAATGATTAATTCATGTCTAATACATGAAAATTAAGTTTTCAATTCAAAGAAACTGAATTTTCCCTAACTTCCGAATGGTCCCCCAATTTTTAAGAATTTGTAATTTGGTCCTTTATGTTCAAAACATGCCAAGATCAAATCTAAATATTCCCAAATTTAATATATATCTAATATATATTAAAACTCATCACATATATGAAAATCCTAAAATATGGTGAAGGTTGGAAACCCTAATTTTAATAATTTCACAAATTAATCAATTAACACCAAATAAATCAAATTCAATGTTTTAATTCAATTCTTACAACACCAATTGAGTCTCACAATCATGAAATACCTCAAGAAAAATTATAGGCCTAACATGAGTGGCTAATAGACTCTAGAATGGCAACTTGCCATCAAAATGGAAAAAAGTGTGCTTAAATAACAATTTCAAGCAAACTAAATTAATATACATGCTTTCATCTTCATTCAAGTCCCAAATCATCAAATCACAACCAAGAAAGAGTAGAGATGAAACTAAGCTAATCATATTGAAGCCTATTATGAAAGAAACAATTTTCATTAAAGAAAACATAAGAAAAAACTTACAAAAATCCTTATTTTCAAGCCTTTTCTTTGCTTTTCTTTATCTTTTCTCTCTTGCTCTTTTGGTATTTGAGTATTTAGGGTTCAAGAATAATGAAACAAAAAACAAAAAATGGGTTCAAATATTTTCCCATATTACCGAATTTGTGAGGGAAATTATTACAACCACATTTTCAATTTTTGTTTTAAAATAATTGGAAATTGGCATAATTAATTTGTGGTGTAAAAACAATAATCAAATTAATTTTTATCCAAAAGAATCCAATTAATTCATGCCAAATCAAACCAATCATAATAGGCCAATTCATCCAATTAAAATAAGCCATTTAACTTATTTAAATAAGTATAAAAGATATTAAATATTTAATTAATTTAATTATTCAACAATTGAAAAAATAAATAATTAAATATAAATATCTCAAAATATATGTATTATATTTACATTAAATAATCAAAATACATACATTAATTATAAATGTCAAATATTACAATTCGATATTTAATAAATGGCCAAAAGTATGTATCTTCGTTTAACCGTTAAACGACTTATAAATAATCAGTATTATTTATAAAAGTTGCCCTAGTGCACAACGAGTATATCTCATTAGTGAGACTCTAGGTTCAGGCATATCTGTCACGAAATCTAATTTTGTGTCCATAATTTACCCACCCGTAAATTATGACGAACACGGATAAAATCTCTGAACCATACAGGTCGAGGTCACTGCATACGTATAATCCTTCTGTCACAGGTATCCAAATTATCCTAGGATATAGATATAAACGTCAAATCTCTTTAGGTATAATCTCGTCGATGATTCTATTAGCAATCTCTTAAATAACACTTAGAACTGATTTCTACAGTGTACCACGGGCCCATGGATTTTAACAGATTGTTAATTCCATAATTGATACATATGCTCTGTACACAGAACTGACGGATCCTATCTTGATACGCACATGATATAATGAGGATCAGTCCACACCCAACGAACAGGCGGAGGTCTGATCTAAAAAGATCGGTGACGTGACTGCCATCAAAGTGTGAAGGATACCTCATATATCCATAGTGATACCTAAAGTCGGAGGATCACTATGCTCACTCAACCCGAGAAGATTCTTATTGATGTTGGTGTACCATCTATTAAGAATCTTCGGCGAGTCGTTCAGTATTTATCCGATTTAAACACCTACATGTCTATACGAGTCTCCCGAGACTCATGGTTCATTGAGAAACCATTAGAATCAAACATTCCAATATATAACACGTACAGGTCTCAACAGGTTTACTTACTGACCAAGTAATTATAAACCTTGACCAGGAACAGTTAAAGAATGATATTGTTATGATACCGCTCAATGTCAGTTGCGACGCTTTTGCAACTGTATCATAACCAATCACTCTATGGCCATTTACGTCTTTACCATATAATAAAAGAATTTATATTAAAGAAACTGTCTATTTTATTCATTAATAAAAATATACAAAAGTATTTACAGAGAAATACATAAGAAATTAGCGCTCAGAGCATCAACCCTAACAGTTTAACGGTTAAACGAAAATACATGCGTTTGAGATCTTTCGGCCATTTATTAAATGTCGAATTGTGATATTTGACATTTATTATTAATATATGTATTTTGATTATTTAATGTAAATATAATACATATATTTGAGATATTTATATTTAATTATTCAAATGTTGAATAATTGAATTAATTATGTTAGTGTCATGCACATGCCCAAGGTCTATAAACAATGATTTGTGTGTGAATTATCAAGTAAAGTTTGCATAAAGAACCTACATTGATCGGTTGAGAATTTCAAAAATTATTTGAATGGATGATGAAGTTCCAAGCTTTGTTGAGTTTCAAACTCTTGGGTGAGTTTCCCTATCACCTTAAAATGACTCCTTAAGTGCTAGCTTTGATGAATTTTTGCAACAAAAATTCAAGAACAAGAAGGGAGATGTTCGGCCAAAGAGAATGAGAGATGATAATGAATAGTTCCAAACTTGATTCAAAAGGTTGTGTGTTATGTTGACAAAAAGATGCCTTTTAAATGCCAACTACTTCCATCATAAATAGTTACAAGTGATGTAAATTGTGGGTCTCACCCAATTAAATTCCAAATTCAAATTGGCAAACACAACACATTTTGGGCCCGGGTTTGTTTAATCCGACTAAACGAATTTTCCGTCGCTAAATAATTAAATCTAATTTAATTAAATAATTATGCCTCGTAAAATTATTACGAAAGTCGCTCACAAATTAATTCCTAATTAATTCGATCGCTTTAATTAAAATCCAATTTTAATTCCGTATTGAAATCCAATTTCAATTAATATATCTGATATATTATTTTAGCCAAATAAATAAATTAAATAGAAAAATCCAATTTAACTATTAAATTTATTTTACCGATTAATTCCAAATTAATCGCGTTCTCTCTTCTAGACGAATTTAATCCCAGGTAGATTATTGCCACAATTAATCCCAGATTAATTTTCTCTCTCATAATTAATCCTAGATTAATTCTGTTCGAGTCAAATATCATTGGTGAATCTTTGGGAAGCGACCCAAGAGATCCCTGGATATGTTGGTAGTAAATACGATCATCAGACTATTCGAACACGTGCGTACCCCGTACCACGTTCTCACCGATTTACAAGACATGGTTGGCTTCTAGCAAAGCACCGTGCCTACCTAATTCTCCAGAAATATTCAACGAATAATATATAATCTGTATCAGGCGTAGTATACAATGTATTGCGTAATACGATCCAGTATTGGATGTCACATGCTAGGCCTACGGCTGGAATTGTGTCTGCCCCGTACGAAGCATATATCGGATCACTAGCAACTAGTCTCTGTAATCGGATAATCATGACCTAGTCATACTATCCCGATAGCTGCAGCATTTAAGAGTACTAGTTTCGTATCCTGTGTGATCATCATCTCCATATGACTGAAGTGATACTTCCATCTTGACATCACACCCAATACACTACGATTCTCAGTAAACCCAGAAGAGGCGTACACAGAACCTGTTAAAGCTCCGGACGACCAAAACCAAAGTATACTGATTGTCGCAAGTATTAGCGATGCAAGTCTCAAGTTAAGACCACATACACCTACCCTGATTCGGATTCCCATAGAAACATAGTCATAATACCAATAGGACTCCGAGGGGTCTATCCAGAGCGAAGTTGTTCCCGGTCCAACGGCTAACAGAACCTCATATCACACTTACATAAGTATCTAATACTTAAATATATGAGAACTATGTCGTTAAGCTTCCATAACGCGCAAAAGTGTAATACTAGCCTATTCCGTATTATCAATGTCCAGTCTCGATAATATTACGACTATGGATAGTTAATGATTAAACCTTTCGTGGATTAATATTGTCTCATATCTTATTAATCCGGTACTAATCATATGGACTTTTATCATTTATATATCCAAGTAATCCAATTACAAAATGATAAAAGAGTAATTTCCTTTGTCACATAATTAATTTGTACAAAAACACCATGTCTTTTACAAATAGTGATGTTATTGGTCATAATTGTCCAACAAATTAAATATTTAATATCTTGTTTACTTAATAAAGTAAGATAAATAACATTTTTTTATTAGATAAAGTGGCCAATTTTGATTGGTTTAATTGGCATGATTTAATTGGTTTATTTGTGATAAGCATTGAATTGTTTGATGTTTTTTACCACAAATAAAATTAAATCATTTTCCATAAATTGAAACAAAAATAGAAAATACTTGGCTTATATTTTTTGTCACATTTTCAGTCATTTGGGAAATTATATAAGGCCATTTTTCTTTTTCTTTTTTTACAATTCAAGAACCCTAAAAAATCAAATATAAAGAGAGGAAGAGAGAAAAAGGAGAAATAAAGAAAGAAAGCTTGGAAAATCAAGATTTTAGTAAGTTTTTTCTTATTTTTTTCCTTCCTGAAAATTATTTCTATCATACTAAGCTTCAACATGTGTAGCTTAGTTTGTTCTCTACTCTTTTATGGATGTGATTTGATGATTGGGAACTTGGATGAAAGATGGAAGCATGTAAATTTATTTAGATTGCTTTAAATTATTTATTAAGCATTCTTTTTAACCATTTGATGGAAGTTGTCATTCTAGAGTTACTTAGCCACTCATGATTAACTTAGAATTTTTTCTTGAGCTATTTCATGATGGTGAGGCTTGATTGGTGTTGTGAGAATTGAATTTAATTAATTTGGTGTTAATTTTGTTAATTTGTGAAATTATAAAATTAGGGTTTTTAACCTTCACCAAATTTGGGGTTTTTCATATATGTGATGTAATTTGATGTATATATGATGTATATTAATTTTGGAAATTTTTGGATTTGATCTTGGCATATTTTGAACAAAAAGAACCAAATTGCAAATTCTTGAAAGTTTAGGTACCATTCGGTAATTTCTGGAAATTCAGTTTCTTTGAATTGAAAATTGTATTTTCATGTATAAGACATGTATAAATCATTCTAGGATTGAATCAGAATTAATTAGAATTGTATTTGACAATTTTGGACTAAAATGATTAAAATACAAAGTTTTGGGGCAAAACGGTAAATACTAAAAATCTGATTTTTGTGTAAAAATTTCAGTTTTTAAGTATTGAGTAATTAAGATAAATTAGTTTATTTTAATTACCGAAGAAAAGTTATTGAAATAGAAAAATTTTGATTTTCCGCGTTCTGCTGTGTTTACCCGAATTACCGCCCAAAACCCCAACAGTCCCTTCAATAGTTCTAACGGTATGACATCATTATACTCCTCGAGTACAACCGCGACTACCGCAGTCCATTCTTCACCCACTTCATCCCCCACGTCATCGATCTCCCAAATATTAACGAGAAATGTTGTTTCCCCACGCTTAGCACCCTTGCGGACTTGCACATCAGAAAGTAAATTGCGGCTAGGAGTTGGTTTAGTCACTATCAGAACCATACATGGGTTTCTCCCCTCCAATATACACACCGAACTGAAGCGAGGCAGCGACACCACATTCTACAACTGAAGAAAGTTCATACCCAACACAAAATCAAAGTCATCAATAGAAACTGGGGAAAAGTTTACCTTACCGGGCCAATCGCCAGGCATATCCACCCCGCGAGCAACTCCATCCATTGGTTGAGCACTAGCATTCACCATTTTCAAGAACCCTCCTCATTTCTCTACCTTAAATCCCTACTGACTTGCAGTTGCACTATTGATAAAGTTGTGTGTTGCTCATGTATCCACCAACATTAATGCTTCCTTACAGTTGATTAGGGCATTCACATGCATGAGAGATTTGCTCCGGGATGGGCTCATTATTGCTTCTTTCGTAAGGGCATTCAAGAGCTAAAGAGAACCCATAATGCCTTTTTCCATCGTCTCTTTCTTATACCGCTCAATCATGGCATTAATCTCATTCTTCTCGAATAATCCTTCGACCAATTATCAGGGGCATCACATAAGAAACAACCACTCTTTGACTTATTAAAGCTCTTCTTGTCATCCCACTTCTTCCCCTTGTCATGCTACGATTTCCCCTTATCATCCCTATGCTGAGTCGGGTGATGAGAACTCTTCGGTTGCGTCATTTTTCCCTTAAGGCCAATTGTCACCCTTGAACTTCGACTAATCCTTTCAAATCGTCTCTACGACAGTAAGGGTCGTGCGGTTGTCCTTCACCCCACACTTATACAACTTCATTTCTGCCCATGGTTGTAATCCATTGATGAAGTCATGAAGCAAGTCTTAATTAATCATGTTGGTCACTTGCAATATTGCCGTATAAAATTCCTCGACATACTCTGGTATTGTCTTGTTCTGCCTCAAGCTTCGGATCTTGCGTCGCGCCTCATTCGACACATTTTCTGTAAGGAATTGCCTATTGAGTTTTTCCTTTAGTTCGTCCTACGAACTAATGTCACACTCACCCTTTTGAACATCGGCTCACTTCCTACGCCACCAGGATATGGCATGGTCGGAGAGGTACATCGTTACGATGTTCACTTTATCCTACTCACTCTGCATACCCACTGCCACAAAATAACACTCTAACTTTCACATGTAATTCGCAAGCTCCTTACATCCCACTTGCCGTTAAACTCTTTCGGGCTTGTGATGTGATCCAGAATGAGCTCAGTTTTTTAGGCCAAGTTAGCTTGAAGTTGTGGCTGATTGCATGACTTATCAGATTAGTGTATTTAGGTCATTTTGGTGGATTTGGAAGATTCCTTGGGTTCTCGAGTTTGAGACATGCATGAGACTTTATATAAAGGCTTTATTATGTCTAAGGCAAGAATGGAATGGGTCTTGAACGTGCATCTGTTGCCTTGATTGATTTTGGCCTTAATTTCCAAATTGTGCATTAGTAGTGGCGGGATTTGCGCAGTCTTTGTATTTTGGCCGTAATTTTCTTATCTGATGTTCTATTTTGGTGATTCAAGTTGCATTGGAAAAATGAACTATGGAGATACAACTTTGTATTTTACATCAAAGTCCAATTCGGAATCTTTTTTGGTCAAAATATAGACGCAAGTTATCCCTACAGCTTTTATGTTTTATATTTTTTAAGGTTATGTGATGTTTAAGTACTGGGTTGAACTTTAATTAAATTAGAAAGCCTATGCATGAAAAGTTAAAGGATTTTATATGTTATTGAGTTCATTTTATTAGGGTTTTATTATGTTTGTGTAGAATTAGGGTTAGCCACCTATTTAAAGGGTATTGTTCATTGTAATGAAAAACGAACGCATTTTTTGATAAAAATAAAGTATTTTCGTGAGCTTTGAGAAGCTCTCAACTTGTTCTCACTAGTTTTGGCTTATCAAAAGTTTGCTAACCCTTTGTGACTCCCCCATTAGCACTCTAGGTTTATGTCGCTTGTTCTTCAGAGGTTTAGAGTTTCAACCTGAACTCTCTTGCCTTTCTTGGAAACGATCTCAATCTTGTGTGGGTTTACTTGGCTTGTTCTAAGCAGGTTCTCATCAATTGGTATCAGGAGCAAAGGTTACATGGTCAGATTCCATTTATTTCTTTGTGTTTCTTTAAAAAAATAAACAATAGTTTCGGTTTTTGTTTCCATTCAGTTTTGATTCTTGTTTATGTCTTTTCTTGTTTCCATCGATTTTTGCTTCTTTTGTTTCGTTCTTACCTTGTTTCAATTCAGTCATTGTCGTAATTTTATATCTTTGCATAATTTCTTTGTATTCTTGAGTCATTAAAGTAATTTAAAAAAATCCAAACAAAAATTAAATCAGTTTTATCGTCAGAATTTTCCAACCACGCACCAAACTTTAAACAGTTGCATCTTTTATTCCAGAAAGAGTTGCGAGACCCATAATATATTGATCTATAAGTACTCGAGGAGACGAATTCGATAGTGGTTCGCCGAACTCTGTATGTGTACATGTAGAGTCTTAAAATCTCTATCAAATATTAATTATGGATTCAGTCTAGTTTCAGTTTCAGTTTGTGTTCTTGTTTTTAGTTTCTTTGTGTTTTTTTCATATTCTTTGTGATTCTTTGATTCTTTAATCATTATTGGTGTCTTTCAAGTAATAGGGTTGATTTATATACATAATTTGATAGACAAAATGGTATTTATCTTTCGCACGAGATGTCTTATCAATAGTAAAATGTGAGGTATGATTATTAATAAAATGAATCACACAAATTTACCAGGCACTACCCTTGTGGAAAAATTGGGATTACCATTGATACCTCTTGATAGATCTTATAAGTGGATGAGTGATTTTGGAGAGTTCGAGGTTGATAAGCAAGTTATGGTAAGTTTTGTAATTGGGAAGTATGTTGACTAAGTAGTGTGTGACGTGGTTCCTATATGTCATACGCATGTTTTTTTGGTTAAGCCTTAGTATAAATTCAATAAAGTAATTTATTATATGGATAGGAATATGTATAAATTTAGGTATGTTGGAAAAATTATCAAGCTTGTTCCTTTAACCCTACAATAGGTCTATAAGGAAGAGTTGTACATGCAGAGGAGTGAAGAAGAGTGGGCTAAGAGGAGAAGTGCAATTGCTGAGTTTCGAATGTTACATAGAGAGCTTTCAGAATTGATAGAGAAAAAGACGTTAGCAAAATGTTAAGTGATGAAGGATATGAGAGTAGCCTTGAGTAATGAAATGAAACATGTTTATGTTTATATGAATAAGAGTGAGGTGGTTGATGGTGTTGATGATAGTGATGATATTGATGTTAGCGATAACATTAGTGATGTTGATTTAGTTGTTCATGATGCCAATGAGGTACTTGAAATTACCGTGGAGGGTGAATATCATGTGGAGCAATCTGAATTTGGTTGTGAAGGCATGAGTTATTAGGTGCAAAAAGTACATGTGGCCGAATATATAAAGTGAGATCAAATTATGGATGAGTGTGTTAATTGTTTGAGGAAGCGACATGGGCATATTGAGTTTGTTTTAAACGAGATTTCAAATGTGAATATAGTTAGGAATCTCTTTGGGGTTGCAAGTGGCTTTAAGAATGAGAGTAGTAATGGAGAGAATGAGATGGGAAAAGTATTGAAAAAAGTCATTTCTTGGCATTATTGACTTTTGCTCACCTTAACCATTTTTTTCCATGTGATTTTATTTTATTCCAGGATTATTGTCACATTGATCTTGTCATTTTAATCTATGATTCGGGTACGGATTCGAGGGCGAATCTTTATCAAGAGAGGGAGAATTATGTGATCCAGAATAAGCTCCATTTGTTGGGCCAAGTTAACTTGAATTTGTGGCTAATTGCATAGCTTGGTCAAATTGGTGTATTTAGGTCATTTTGGTGGATTTGAAAGATTCTTTGGGTTATGGAGTTTGGGCCATGCATGAGACTTTATATGAAGATTGTATTATGTTTAAGGCAATAATGGATGGGTCTTGGACGTGCATGGGCTGTCTTGATTGTTTTGAGCTTAATTTCCGAATGGTGCATTAGTAGTGGTGGGATTTGCGAAGTCTTCGTATTTTGGCCGTAACTTTCTCATCTGATGTTTGATTTTGGTGATTCAAATTGCATTGGAAATAGGACTTATGGATCTATAACTTTATAGTTTACGGTAAAGTCCAATTTGAAATCCTTTGTGGTCAAAATACAGACACGAGTTATCCCTACAGCTTTTATGTTATATATTTTTTAAGGATATGTGATGTTTAAATGTTGGGCTGAACTTTAATTAAATTAAAAGCTCATGCACGAAAATTTAAAGGATTTTATGTGTTATTGGATTTATTTTACTAGGATTTTATTATGTTTAGGTAGAATTATGGTTAACCACCTATTTAAATGGGCATTATTCATTGTAATGAAAAAAGAACGTATCTTTTAATAAAAATATAGTATTTTCGTGAACTTTGAGAAACCATCAACATATTCTCACTGATTTTGGCTTATTAAAGGTATGTTAACCCTTTTTGGCGCCCCCATTAGCACTCTAGATTCACGTGGCTTGTTCTTCATAGGTTTAAAGTTTCAACCCGAACTGTCTTGACTTTCTTCGGAACGATTTCAATCTCGCATGGGTTTATGTGGCTTGTTCCAGGCAAGTTCTCATCACCTTGGTGACTCAACTCTTGGCTCCGCACCACTAGCATTGGTGCTATGTGCTTGGCCTGCCAACGCCTTTTTGTACACTGCCATGTCATCCTTTGCACTTTCAGCCAGTACGTGCACCTCACTCAAACTCGTGCCAAGGTCAGAAACCTTTCCCATGATCTTAACTTGCAAGGTGTTAAAAAGCCGCATTAACTTGACTTCCAAATCCTTGTGATCCATACGTTGCTTCTCTTTCGAGGCTTGAAGGGAACAGAGAGTGGAGTTTTGGTGCTATCTGTAAGACTTCCAAGCCTCTCTTCAAAACTCTCCAACCCCTGGTTTCACCCTATCAAGCTTCAAAACTCTCAAACCCCTGGTTTCACCCTATCAAGCCTATCTCTGGCACCAATCTCATTCACAGTGTCACGACACATCTCCTTACTTCGCTGCCCTTTCTTCAGAACAACAGGGTTTTCCCATCACGACCCTTATTCTCTTCGTTTACTACTTCAGACATCCTCTTTACTCACAATCATCCTTAGTTCCCAAGAAAATAAGTCCAAGAAACCCCCATAGAAGTTCCAAAAAATAGTGAGTAGGAAGTAGTGTATTATTACCTTGCCTATTTCGCCTCCAAAGTCAGTGCAACCAATTTGCAACAGCTCCAAATTCGACCTCACACTCATACGTTAGCGTAGAAATTGCTAAGAGAATATGAATGAATACTGAAATTGCAAAGAGAATATGAATGAATACTTCTTCTCATCACTTTCTATGAGGCTTTGTTTATATATACATTAAGTAAACTAACTGCTTGTGACCTTTGCACATAGAGAAAAAGATGTACAAAGAGCTCTTCTATTCTCTCAATATATTAAGCCCTTTTGTTTGGGCTACTTATGCACAAAAACTAAATATTTCATTCTACAAAGAACCAAAAAAAAAAAAAAAAGGTAAGTAGGGACCCCTCTCTCTCCCCCTATCATTTATCTGCAATTATAATTTGGTAAGCTGTTACTACTGAACAAATATTTCGTGTGATTGAAAATGAATGCAATGTTGCGTTTCATGAAGACCATTGATCTGGTACTGTGAGAAAATAGCTGTCATCGCTTTCCGGAATCTTTTCTTGTATTGTTTGGGAGAAATGATCGTAGGGGAAGCATTCTTTGGACCTCCAAGGATACCACTTGCCTTAACCCATGTTTCCAAATGCTTGTCCCATGTATATTGTCTCTCATGAAATCAATGATCCCTAATACCAGCTCCTTCCGCTCCTCGTCCACCCCAACCAGCAATGAGTAGTCCATAACATCAGCAGACTGCATATGCACGTAAGAAAAAGAAACAAGAAAACTTTCAACCTTTCAGTTTGGTTTAAATCATAAGATGATTCTAAATCTTGGTTGATTACAGTTAAACCTTACAATGCCTATAATTTAAAGTGCCTGTATTAATATGAGCAACAGCAAGCATTTTCATGGCACTGTTAATTAACCTTTAACAAAAAGCTTTAAAATAATTCAGAAACAGTAAATAGTTGATCATAAGCAATAACTAACAACTGCAAGTAGCATGAATGATTAAGCATCTCCATTCAGATTATTATTTTTTTTTTTTTAATTTAAAGAAGGTTCAAGTTTCTTCGTTAAATAATATACCCTCACCCCACCCAAACCCAAATTAAATAATATCCCCTAAGACTTGAAACTGTGACCTCTTGTTTCCACCATAAGAGTTGAGCCAACTAGACTATCCTTTAGGGATCATTCATATTATTGTCGTATTGACTAATATCTAAAATAAGTTACATGCTTAATTGTTGATAACGTTACACATACCAGGCTGGAGGTTACCAAGAACAGGCATGTATAACACAACAGACAAAATACTTAAAGGGAACTCCAGGCCAAATTCTAGGACCAGTATGCAACTATGCATAGATTCAATTGATAAGATGCTAAAAGGAAAACATACCGCCAAAAATGATGTGTCATTCCATATGGCTCTCTCTAGGCTTCTCTTTGCCTTGCTTCCAAGAAATATGGGTTCTGTTCGTAGATTTTCTAAAAGATTCAAATCCAACAGTACCTTGTTTGTTCCTGTAGTATCTGGATTGTATCGGGACCTCGCAGAGCCCTTAAGATCATAGACCCTTGAGATACTTCTCCTGAAAAAGAGGTTCTCCATTACCATCAAGTCCATTTTTGTTTCCTTGCCACCTTTCAAGTGTTTTACAGAGACCTGCCACCAAATTAAGTAAGAATTATAACTTGTGAGATCTTATATATTTCACCCCAACCCCCAACATGAGTGTGGCTGTGTGCATGGATATATAGACAAATCAAAGAAAAGGCCTAACCTGATAAATACCAAGAATTTTAGCAAGGCAAGTTGGACTGCGGGAATTAAGGGAATCAGTCAAGTATTTAAAGTATTCTGGTGCAAATTCCTCGAAGGATTCCAACTCAGTCTTTTTGACTTGTTTTATAATAAATCTCTCATCCAATGACTTGGAAAAATAGACATTGCTTTTCCCCCCTTGTGCACTCCATTTCTGACTGCGGCTCAAGGAACGCACAAAATCCACTCCACTAGGACAGCATTTCTTTCTAAGAGAGTCAAACTGCTTCGCAAAATAACAGGTGACAGAAAACTTCACTTTGCCACCAGCGCTTGAAGACTCATCACTGAAAGAAATTGATAGATGTGGTGACTTTTTGGGATCTGTAAACAAATTACCTACGGATGATGAAGCGTCTTCAGATCCGTAACTGCCATAGTGGATATAATCCAAGTTCAGAGAGCCAAACGACTGCCAGGTTGAAAAGGTGGAAACTGCAGACCCTTCTTTGTGAATTTCACCAGCACTCCAACGTCCATCATGCTCATACAACTTATCAGCAACCCAGTCCTCATATTCCTTGGTACTAAGAGCATAAGTTATGACACTGGTAGGATCATCGTCAAAAACAGCTATAACTACATCATTATTGCTTCTTTGAGGAAGCAAGAACCGAGCCCCTTCAGCCATACGAGAAGCAGAGGAGATAAATGAGGGGGTGGAGCTTAGTGTCAAATTTACCTTCTGTTCCTCCAATAGCAATAGTTGGAGTAGTAAGTCATTGCATCGGAAACGGGATCTCTTACCATACTCCTGTAATCTCCAGAAGCATGAAAGGATCTAGTTGATGACAAATGCAATGAAGAGGGGGGCAACCCTCTCGCCATTTTTTCCTGGAATCTTAATGCGGAATCGAACGAGTGAACCCTAGCCGGCAAAGTTAGACTTTTAAATGGAAGTTTATCGATTTTACCTATCTGCCCGACAAAACCAGCTAGGGGGCCATCATTCTGAGATGCAAGTGGAGCTACTTGATGAGTACCTGTCCATGCAGAATCTATTCTCTCAGACAGAGTGGATGTAATTTCCCCATCTGAATGTACATCCTCCTCTATGTTATGAAAGAATGAGGTTAACTTGAAGTTCTCTGAACCAAAAGATTCCGAGGTTGGTAAATTAAGCTCCACTTCCTGCTGCAAGTGTAAATCAGTTGCAGGAGACTCTTGTGATTCTAAAGATCCAGACACTTTTTCCTCATGATCACAGTCAAGCTTACTGTCCTTACAATACAAATCAGTTCTTGACTCGATCAGTTGGGCATAAGATGCATTTCCTTGTGTTGCTTTGGCAATAGAACCTTTTTTAAGGATACAGTTCAATGAATAAAGCTGACGATCCCAGGTATGTGCACCAATGAGAAGGGCACCCCTCAACCGGTTTAGTTCTAGAATGTCCAGAGCTGTCTGACCCGGTTCTGAAGTTTCCATGACTACCGGTTGTAGCAAACCCTGTGTTTGCAGGGAGAGTAATTAGAACAGACAAACTCACTAGTTTATTGTATAAAATATTAATGAGAATTTGATTTTCTGCATGCAGTTTCGAAGGTTCTCTGGAATGAAAATTAGTAACAGAAATTAATGGACTAATGCAGGAAGTATGCTTACTATGTAATCATCCCTCTCTCTTTTTAGCTGATCTTTCAGTTCCAAGACGTGGCTCATCAAATCAGTTGTATCTGACATTTCAGATCCAACGGAATTACTTCTCTGTTCCATGCCTTCAAGTACATCAGATATCTCAGCATACAAGGTTTCCATCTTAACCACAAGCTGTTGAAAGGAAAGAATGTCAATTAACTAGTATGCTAGACACTAAAAAGCATGCCAAAATTAATAGTAATGTTCAGTGATTAGCATTTAGTTCAACGTCCAGCATGAGCCTAACGCAGTCATGAAAAAACAATCCCAAACTCAGGCAATCACCTCTTCTGCCTCTTTTCTTATCCACTCCTGTTGCACGAAGCCATTGAATTCGAGTACTAAAGGGGGTAAATGGACAGAAATAATATCTATAGGGGAGTAGCGGAAGAATGCAATCATGCTCCCAAACCTGTCAAATAAAGTATTTCAGTAATCATCAACAAGACACTAAAAAATTGTTTTTTCTTAGCAGCATTTACCCATAGTAACGTAGGCAGTCTCTCTGTAAGGAATGACCACAGCTTGCAACACGGTTGGCAGTTGCATGGTTTGAAAAGCTAAGTTCCAAGAACTTTCCAAAAGAAAGTCCCCAGGCAGCATCTGACATTACCACTCTACGAGTTGCTGGAGGGACTCCATCTGTATGAGCACACCTTAGGCATCTGTGCCACATCCATATCTTGCCATCTCGTTCCCCGGGTAACCTTACAGAGGAAAGACATTTAACATTAATTGTCAGATTCCCCTGATGATGGGTATAACATAGGACATGAGCTTCAGCTGACTCATTACAAGATCGACAACAAGATGTCTGGCAAACAAACAAAAAATCCTATCAGTTCATAAGATCCCACAACAAACAAGGAAATAAACCAAAATTTAAAAGAAAACCTGAAATGCATTACCTGATCAAACAAGTCATCATGCAGGTATCTCCCAAGTGGCTTATCAAAAGAACCATAGAACTTTATGCGCAGGAGCCGAGAGCGTTCACATACATTTCCTTTAAGCACACAACGGCTTGAAAATGACACCAATATGCTCTCGTTAGTGTCAGCAGCTGAGAAGTATTCACTGGATGCTTCAGCTTCATTAACCCATTCAAATTTCATCAACTCATGACTCGACCCAAGCTGCCTCTCCTCTTGACCCAAGATTTCTTCCAATTCTGGTTGCAAAGCATCGAAAGAATCGACTATGGGCTCCTTCAAATCCTTACATTCATTAAAAGAATGAAAATCCAAACCCATATCAGGTTCTAAATTATCATTGCAGGCATCAGTGGATCCATCTCCACACCTACGATCCAAGAAAACAGGAACAGAAGAAAAAACTATGATCAAGATGCCCAGACAATGATTCCAATTTTCCATCCTCCAGTCTGAGACTCACAGATACATCATCTCGGGTAGAGTCATCAGCTACATCTTGGTAATAGGTGGCAACCTTGGAACTGGGGATAGCAGAAACGGCATTATCAGCCATAACCCTCTCTGGATTAGATATAGAATGGCTCAACCTCATTTTAGGCAGAGTAGCACCCTCATCAGCAAGGAAAGAAATTTCAAGGGATAAGTGATAGGCTGCAAATACTGCATACTGAACAACGTGTTTAACTCTCTTCAATTCATCCCGACATTTACCCCTCAGAAGGACCTACAAAGAGATCCACAACAATCGGATATGAGACAACCAAATTCTGAAAAATCTTTATACATTCAACAATAAAATCTTACACTCACATAAAGAAGCAAAATGTTTGTATAATGTGGGTTAAAATAAAAGGCGAACAAATGCTACTCTGGCATTATTGAAAAAGAGAGAGATATTCAGGGAATGTAGCTATATCCCAAAACAGCAAAGAAGATGAATATTTGTTCCAGTGATGGTCTATGTAGTTAAAGAGGCTGCAAATATTGTACCAAATAATCTCCAAAATTCAAAACCAACAATAAAAATGACAAATTTGAATATAAAAATACTACCGTGCAAGCTAAACGCCTAGGACACCCTTCAAAATACATCAATGTTTTTGATGGCTTCTTGTTGAATTGGTTAGATATCTCATGTTCTTCGGAAACTTTTTCTAACTTGAACAGGTCACAATGTCCTAGTCGTGTTGTGGAAACATTATCAATTGATGGAGTTATAAGAGCACCCGTACACCGGGCTATCCGCTCCAGTAATGGCCTTTTCACATTGAGCACTAATGAAATTTCCTTTGCTAGGAGTAAATCTTGGGCATATATGATGAAACACTTTTTTCCACCAGCAGAACATTTGGGCGAAGGGCCTCTATCTTTGAAACTACCATCTTGAGATGATCATTCTCCTACTCCAGGGAAGAAAAAGAATAAAAGTTAAAAAGTTACAAACTTCACTGGATAAATTTAATCTATTTGTATAATTAAACAAAAGCTCCGAAAAAGAAAGAAAAAAAAACCTGTTGCAGTAATGTATTAAAAGATGCCAACTGATTTGGATCTCTCTGATATTCGAGTGCTCCTCCTAAAATAAGTAATCTCAGATTTTTGTATTGCGATGTCATGCGCTTGTGCTTTATATTTTTTGTACAAACTACTCCCTTAATGAACGTGCTGCAAAAAAAAAAAAAAAAAATTGAAAATACGAAGAAAAAAATTAAAACTTTCTTAAGGTGGCATGAACCCATACGATCAGAGGATTTGCAGAACTAGGAAAAGAAATACCTGAAAGAAACAAAACATATTATACCTCTCATTTGGACTTCCTGTTGCTATACATTTGACCTTTACATAATCACTGGGATCCATACTGCCTCCTCTGCTAGTATCTGGTTTCACAAAATTTGCAGCCTGCCAAGCTATAGTTGTAACTATCCCAAGCCAATTCTCATCACCATCCTCTTTCCTCAGTTTGATACCCTCAGCTCGTAACAGCTCCGAGACAAGAGCCCTAAAATGCCCCTGTACCACAGCTCTAAGAGGCTCTTTATTACCCTGATTCTGCTTCTCGATCGCTGGAAACATACTAGAAAGACTACTACTGGAAAAGAACATGGCACTTGAGTCCCCAATATCATCATCATCATCATCAAATGAAAAGAAATTACTTTCCGCTTCATCATTTTCACCATCAGGTGGTGGAGGATGCCAGATCAGACCATTTTTCAAAATCTAATGGCTTTTGTGACTGATCATCTTGGTTCCGAACAATTGATTGATCATCAGAGAAATCATCAGTATTCTCTGGATCCTCACTCCCCGTCACAGGCCTTTTTAAAAGAACCATGCTTTCTCTATCGAATGGACAGTCATTCTGAGACAACGGGCTACCCACTTGCCCATGCTGTATAGAATGCCCAGCTCTATAAGTAAAATTATTCCTAGAGGGGCTGTCAGAGGGAATTGATCCCACTGACTTAAAATTGTAAAACTCATGTCGGGCACTGATACTACTTGAATCTATATCTGAAATACCCTGATAATACTCACTAGATGGACTTAAAAAGTGCTTCCCAGAATCCTCTGCCTCTTCTTTGTCACTCCTGCATTAATAGATAAATACACGATTAAACATTCATCAGCAAACAAGGAGAACAAATGTAAATTCAATAATACTAAAGGCTGTCTTCCATTATAAAGCATTAAACTTATTGGTTGCCATGCTAATGCATTGCTACCACCATACAAATAGGAGATTACCTGCTGGGAGAGCGACAAACAGATACTGGAGGTGGGTGAGCACTAAATGATGTCATACTCTGGCTCCGGCTGGTCTCTGCATCGGAATAGTATCCACAATCTTGGGATTCAAGATAGTGAACAAGATGATCACTCTGAACCAATTCACTTTTCCGAGAATAATCAGTTTTCTCAGTACTAAAACTCAGAGATGGTGGCTCGGGGCTTTCTCGGAGAGAAACAAAAGGATGCACTTTCTCACCATACTTCCTCCAGCATACAATAATCCCATCGCAAAACTTGCAAGACTTGGTACTCTCCCCATCATTTCTTTGATTGCATCTCCCACATAACCAACAACTGCAACTTTGGCAAAGGTAACCATTACAAGATTCACTGACCTTTGCCTTGCACACGCAACACATTTTGCAACCGTTCTCAGGCATCTCAAAGTTCCCGGGCACAGACCATAAATTACTTGCTCCCCCAAGAAATCCAAGACCTAACCTTTTCTATCAGATCTAGTATTGAACTATCAGGTATTCCCATAGAACAACAAAAACCCAACAAAATTTGTATAACCAACTCTCCTCCTCCTCCTAAATACAATATTTCTTTTTCTTTTCAAAGGCAACAAAAAATCTACCTTTTTTTTTTTACCTCAAATCTTGTATAATGGTAAAACAAATTAAAACATAACAAATCCCACAACAAAAATAGTGGATGATTTGGGTATGTTTTAATGGGGTTACAATCGATTTTGTGTTTTTTTTTTTCACTTCCCCTTTTTTAAAAACTAAAATGGGTGTAAAAAAGAAATAAAAATCCTCCAAAGATTCCCAAAATATAATCACAGGAGGAAGAAATCAACACACGCAATAACATAAACAAAGATTCACAAATCAAAAATTATTTACACCAAATCTTACAACATCAAGATTTTTCAAACAACACGAATTAAATTATTTATAAAGACAAAACCCATAAATAAAATCCTTAACTGATCCCAAATTCATCAATAATGCATCCAAATATCGATTCTATCATATTAAAAAAAACACACACACAACACCAAGATAACCCTAAAACTTAAATCTTTCTTCCCTTATAAATAAACCCCACTTGAAAAAAAAATAAAGAAAAACAAGTTAAAGTGTCAATAATTAAATGAAATTAAATGCGAGGCAAAATGAGAATTAAAAGCAGAAAAAGAAATAGTACGGAAAAATCAGCTGCTCGCATCTCAAACAAAACCAACATAATATTTTTTATTTTTAATAATAATAATATTTCATTATTATTAGCTCTCCTCCTGCTGCTTCTATTCTTCTTCTTTGTTATGGCTCAATTAATGTTAATGCTTTCCTTTATTTGTTTTTCTTTCTTGTTCTTAAATATATATACTTAAATTCATTATCAAGAAATGAAAAGAAAAGCACGCTTTCTGTTTCTTTAATTTATTTCTCTCTCTTACTTTTTTCTTTCCTTTGGTTGCATGAAAGGTTTGGCTAGATTCTTTTATCCACTTGCTGGACTAGTAACAGTTTACGTATCTTTAACTGTTTCTTGATTACGGATTAGGGTTTGCTTACTCGATAATACTACCGTTATTACTTCTTTTAAACGTTGGTTGTCACTGGTTTTTAAGTAATTTTATTTAACTTCACACTTGAGTTTTGAATTTTTAATAGAGATCAGAGAATGAAAAATGAATTTAAACTTTATCGACCATAAATTTAAAAAAAAAAAAAAAAATAAAAATAAAAATAAAAAGTTTATCGTTTAAAAAAATTATAAATCCATTATTTTTTATTGGTGATTTTATTTTATATTGTATCATTATTAATTCATTAATATAATTTAAAATATAAATATATAAATATTTCTATTAAAATTATTATGAAATTTATTAATTTATTAATAGATCAAAATAAACTGTAAAAACAATCAATTTTCCTAAAATAATTTTAAAAAATACAACTCAAAATTTATAGAGAATATATGAGAGAAGTAGATTTGATGAATTTTTTTAGCTGTTTTTTTTTATTTTATCTTTTAATTAATACTTTTTTGTCAATTAAGTTTTTTGAGAGGGGGATATTTTAAATATTGTATTCCCAATCTAACATGTCATCATGTCAAATATTATGAAAGGTTTTTTAAATTAATTAACAAAAAATATTAATTAACATCACTCAAATAAATTTTTTAAACGGCTAAAAGAAAAGAAAATTAAATCGTCTTCTCTTGTATATTCTCTATAGAATTTTGAGCTTTATTTTTATAAAATTGATTTTTTAAATACCAATTATTGATTTATTAATAAATTTTATTTGTAATTTTATTTTATTCGTTCATTATATTATTTTACTTAAATTAAACATGGAATCATTTAAATAAAATTAGACTAAAATGCAATTAAAATATATTTAATAAGATAATTAAATAAAATAATATACTATAAAAATATTAGGTTTAATAATAATTATGTATAAAAATATAATTATATTATATTATATTTATATAAATGTAATTATTTTTAATGAATTAATAATAATGTAAAAATACTAATTATTTAGCATCTAGGAATATCATCTTGAATTTTTGACGTAAGAGGATGTTGGAGTATTTTAAAATTAGGGGATGAGCTGTAAATGCATAGATATTAGGGTGAAAAATGATTATCACCCATGTTTTCATAATCGGATCGCCCTGTTCAACGGTTAAATCGACAACCAGCCATGAGTTTGATCTGACAAAATGTAAAAAATCAGTCTGATAAAAAATCGGTCAAAACATGTAAATATCTGATTAGACTGGTCTAATTTTTAATTTTCTATATTTTTTAGCTTTTAATTAAATAATATTATTTATTACGTAAGCCAGTTTTATTATTTTTTGAACACGATTCAACCGATCGAATTAGTAACCCATTAAACCGTTTACATAATCGATTCTATCCCCGATTCGGTTATGAAAACATTGATTATCACCCATCTTTAAAATGGGTAACAAACAAACCCATAACCTTTTATGGTTTTACAAATAAAATATAAGTTCTCAGTTTGTATTAAATAGCTCCTTAAATGATAGAATTGGCAATCAGTCGAATTAGACTATTATTTGCCAATCTCAATTTCAATTCGATTATATACTTAGGACTGAATTTTTTTCGTGGATCTCTACTAGAATTAAAAAAATAAATATTATCCTTTGAAAGGAATCAAAAGCTACATTAATCTAGCTATTAAATAAAACTCCATATTTTTCCATATAGCCTACTAGACCCGGCCACGATTACGAATCGGAACTGTAACTGAATTGGTCACCACCGATTTGGTTACAGTTAAATGTAATTTAGAATCTCATAATCAGCGGTTCCAACGGTTCCAAACCGAAATCGTAAGGTTTCGGTTTGGAACAAGATCGATTACCGGAACCATAAGGTTCTGATTTGGAACCGAGGGATTCAAATTTGAACTCCATGTCTCGTTGTCCAACAGAAAAATGGGGCATTAATTAAATTTTTTTATTTTTAAAACAGAAATAAGAAAATCAAAAATTACCCTTCATAACAACTATAATTTGAGGGTATTTTTGGAATAGTCAAATTATCAAAAAAAATATAAATACTCCCTTAAACCAATTTCTAAACTCACTCAATTTCTCTCAATTCTATTAATCTCTATATTCTTAATTCTTTCAATCTCTCAATT
>SKCR01044890.1:0-47596 GCA_019454045.1 Zanthoxylum bungeanum | reverse complement strand
AAGAAGGTTGTTTTCCTGTTTGAGAAGTTTCAACAGAATTCTTAAACGTGTATTTGAGTTTTTCATTAGCAAGTTCCATGTCAGCAGCTTCATGACATTCACAGCCATGTTTGCAGAAATCAACAGATCCATTGCAGTTTGTCTTGAGAGATACTGTTTTGTAAATCATAAGTATTATTTATAGCAACAAATACACTTTTAGCTTTCAGTTTAATAACAGGTTAAAGATAATGTAGCATACTTGGTTAGCTATTCCTAATAATTTACCTATTTCAACAGGATGATTTCTTCCGGTAATTAATCCAGAAGTACCAGCTGAGACAGGAATTTCCAGATTCATCTTATCTCCTGGAACTTCATCCACTGAAGAAAAACAAGAATTCAAACAAAGTCTAACATGGTGAAAAAGATACCATAATAGGAAGAAACATTATATTAAACTATACCTATGACAGGAGTATTTTTATATTCAGATTTCTTTCCATTCTTATCATCATCTGATGGGAGACAGCAGTCATTGACGTTCAGGTCAGAGGCAATACTAGCATCCATTTTTTCCCCAGCAGTAATGTTCAGTTTTGGAGTTTGCTCAATATTTGATTGCAGCATAGCAGTATCACCAAGGGATGATAAATGGGGACAAGTCCCGCTGGATTTAAGTCTAGTACTCGTACAATAATGAGAGCCATTTTTGCCATAACTGTAACTGTTACCTTCAGAACTCATTTCCTGTAAACAGTTTTGGCAACGCCACCATCTAAATTTTGAAACATGTAAGGGAGGAAGTGTACATGTTTCCCCCTCAGGTTTATTATGATTCTCATCTAAAGCAAATGGCCAACTTAGCTTCCAGTTTTTCTTACGAACTTCAGACACAAATCCGCTGCAGTCGCACAAGAAGAATATGTAAAGAAAACTTCCAATGTGATAAAGTTAATATTCTATGTCAACACAAAACTAATGCTTGACGAAGTAACTCTCAAAATAACTGCCAACTTATATCAGCTGTGTTATCTCTTTGTTGTATGTCTTAAATAAATCCGCAAATTACTTATCTGTAATTTAAATCTTTTACAACCGTCCTTGCTACCACCAAATTAGTTTATAACCTCTCTCAATGTAGTATTTACATTTAAAAGAAAAAAACTCCATTATTAAAAAATAACCTGACTCATATTTTGTTAGTTACCAGCACGATATGGGGAACACACAGACACAAATCACACGTGCCTGGATATAGCACATGCCACATGGATATTTGCACGAGCATGCACTATTAATACAAAGAACATATACACAATACTTAAGTGCAAATAAAAGTTTGGAGTCATAGTAATATTAAATGTAGAAAGCTTACCGTATAGAGAAATGCTCGCACTTTCCTACATTAGTTGCATCATTACTAACAAGATCTATGGATATGGAGTCAATCTTAATAGATGATCCCACAGATTTCGAGACAAGATCTGGGTTGCTAGCCTGTTGATTCTCCTCCCCCAGAACACTCCTCTCCATGGTGTTACCAAATAATGCTACGAACTTCTGCAACTATTCAATTTCCTACACACACAAATCCAAACGTTATTTAATGACAGCATCAATAATCTGCAAATATAGGTTACAGTTTGATCAAATAAATACACATGGGAAAGCAGAAGCAAACATCATGAGCAATGAATTACACAGCAAGATCAAAGCCAAGGTAATAACAATCAACAAAATTCGAGTCTCTAAAGTATAACAAATAATAGCAAAGGGGAAAAAAAGAAGTTAAAACAACTGTATATACAGTGATTTTGACACATAAAACAACAATCTATATCATAAACAAAGCACATAATACTCAAAAGGGAACAAGATTTGAAACCCTAGTTTTCAATTAAACCAAACATAATGATGTTTGCAGTCACTAATTTCATTCTTCAATTACATAGCTATAATTATAGAGGCAAAGTTAATCATAAAATAACATGGGTTAGATGAAACCAAAATTAGGGTTTCGTTAGATGAACCAGTTGAGTATGCCGTAAATACGAAGAGATGTGTTAATACTCTCAATATAAGTGTTAAAGAAACAAACTCAATTAAAAACCCACCTGTAAAAAATGCATTACATGATAAAATCATGTGCATCAATTCCCAAATGAAATAATTAGGGTTTGTTTAGTTTCAAAATCACAACAAGTGAACAGTAAACAATCGAAACAATACATAAAATATAACAAAAGTGAAACAGATTCACTAACAAAAAATAAAACCCAGATAAGAAAATACAAACTAATGGCTGAACTTTGACGTACGTATACGAAACAAAGTGAAATGACCAAAATATCTCAAACAAACGAAGCTGAAACTCGGCCGAAACTCGGCTGAAACTCGTTTAAATCAGCATAAAACAAATCAGAAACGCGTAAATGAAAACGAAAACAATTAATTGAGTAAAAATGTTACCTTTACTGAGTTGACTACGAGTCAAAACAAACTCACATCGTCTCGGCTCCGATTCTTCACGGCCGATGGTGAAACCGGTACCATCAGATAGAGAATTTGACGGAGAAGAAGAAGATATGAGTACCGAAGCGAGATTCAAAACTCTCTGAGTAGAATTAGAGTGCGAAGTTTCGAGAAACCCTAGCTTTTGAAGCTCGATTCTATAGAGAGAGAGAGAGTCTGTGTGTGTGTGAAGAAAGAGAGAGAAAGTATTATTATTATCTTTTGTCCCAATAACCATGACATGCCATGTCATGAGCTCATGTGTCTCCAATTTTATTTATCTATTCTGTATATAGATACAAGTATATGTATAGAGAGAGAAACATGTAAAGTTAGAGAGAGAAAGTGTAGATGACCAATGGATGGTTGCCATGTGGCAGGGAGGTGCGGTTCTTATCACAATCCCATTTGGAAATTGGAAAGAAACCCTAAGGAGAGGAATAGTTGAGAGCACTATTCACCACGCGTCGTCTACACGCTCTGTTTGGGAGGAAGGGATAAGTTAAATAGTGTCCTTGTCAAGTCCTATCGGTTCAAATATGCCTTTGCACAAAAATGGATTTTGATTGGTCCGTGTAATAAACGCGCAATGAAGGAGAGTGAAGTATGTTCGTCATGAAACCCTAAGTTAATTTTCTGTCAGATAATGAGAAGCTAAAGGAAATGAAATGTAAGTAACCCTAGTCGAAATTTCCATATTTTATGTATATGTAATCTTCATAAAAACTTGAATTTTTGAAATTTTAGTATGTTATAATTAAAAAAAAAAAGTTAAAAAAAGTTAGAATTTGTGTTTTTTATATTTTAGCAGGGATCTATTCTTTATTATATATATATATATATATATATATAATTTAGTGTAATATATAATAACTCAACTATCTATTCGAATCTCATATTTTTTATTTTTGATACAATAAATTTTATCAATTCAATTAGTTGACACTTAATAGCATGGAACCAATATATATATAAAGTGACTTTCTAATAAAAAAAATCCCTTAATTTATTGCGTTACGGACCAAAATATAAAATAAAAATAATACATATTTCAATACAATATTATATTTATCTTCTAATAGATTGAAATCTCTATTTTTTTTTAATCTCTTTATTTAATCTTTATCTTAATAAAATCATATAAATATAACACCCTAAGCCATGACCTGGCCTGGCCTAGTAAAATAGAACACATCAAATCGTGGCCAATCATGGGAATGCCACACTAGCTAAGATAATGAATTGCATTTTTTTTCTTTTTTTTTTTGGGTTTTTCTATTTGAATGAAATAAAAGTGAGTAAGTGACACAATTATGTCACCCCAAACATTTATATTAATCCCACTTAATGCACTAACTGTTATCATTATTAATATCAAAACTTTAAACTCCCGTATTCTAAAAAGCATTTATATAATTCACTCAACATCATATAAATAGACCAAGAGGGTCATTGGGTTACTCTTGTTGATTAAGATTTGTTTCGTGTGAATTATTGGAGTGATTATTACATTCTATAAATTAGTGAATATTTGAGGGATCGATAGAGAGTTTATGATAGATTTAACCTCAAATTTTATAGGATTTATTTATTGAAAAAACAAAGCAAAATGAAAGGAGGGTTCTTGCACAAATCCCAAAAATAATGTCATGTAAATGAAAAACATGAATAGCTTGCCAAAATTATTTTTTCTTTCACCAAACATAGAATTTTCATGAGGGTATGTTTTAAAATTTATTGTTGTTTGGTACATTAACCAAAACTCCATTGAAAAATTTTAATTCTACATAGCTGACACCTCAAGTTTTACAATAATATACATAAATATCATTAAAAAGTATAAGATAATATTAAAAATTTACGGAATTAGTAACAAATTCAAAACTTAAAATGAGAGGCGAGAGCATTGTCTTAAATAGCATTAGCGTCATTCACTCTCCATGAAACATTTTTTTTTTTTTTTGAATCATTGGAAATTCTATGGCTAAATTATCATTTCTGGGCTTAAGCGGAGCAGGTAAAATCTCCGCTAACTCAGGCTCTTACAAGAAATCATGTGAGATCCTGAACTGAACCCTACACCACCAAACTACGTCCCTTGAGGACCTCCATGAAACATATATAACTTAAATAACATGTGAATTTATTTCTTATCTATTGTGTTTTAAGAATGGATCAAAGCTAGCTTTTGAAGTGGTGTCTATTAAGTGATTATAAAAAAAGACTCAATTCATTTTATTTAACAACAATAGAAGAGAATACTTTTAGTAAAGTGATGCCCTTGATTCTTCAGACTGAACAAAAGAAAGGAAAGAAAAGAAAAGAAAAGAAAAGAAAAGGGTACCCTTCTCTCTTGGTGTTTCACTAATACTGCAGCAATAGGGGTCAGTGAAGCCATTGAGATCTGTGTTGAATTTGGTGAAATATGTCACGGATATATCTTTAATAAAAATTATTGCATCTAAAATTAATTAGCTGAAAAGGATACATCACCATCCCTTAAAGGGCCCTATTTCTTTCTGTGTAATAGATCCAACACATACCAATAGACAATAGAATAATCTTTTAGAAAAATAAGTGCTTCCATAACCTAAGGTCTCTGTCTCCTCCTCAAACTTATCAAAAAATAAAAATAAAAATGTTCATGATCATGATGCATGTGTTATATATTGTGTTAGTAGCTAATTTAATTAGCTAGCTGTTGCCCACCCCCAACATAAAGTGAAAAGTTATATGGAGCTTATTTTCTCTATTAGCTAGTAGTACTAGAGTTGGAGTAAATAGTCAACCATTAGCTTGTTATATTCGTGGTTATAAGTTTGAATTAGTATGAGGCTGCTTGATTACCATGTTTAAAACAGGATTCCATGATAAATTCGCAAAAAATCGGGATTTTGTGGGATTCGGGATAAAGATCTATCTTAATTAAGAGTCTCATTTGGAATTCTCAATGGTTTTTCATCCCGAATAAAAATTTCAATCAAAATTTAGATCAAAAAATCATCTCAGATTTTGAATTTTAGTCTAAAATGTCTCAATCACAATTGAAATTTGAGATCCTAAAACATTCGGTCCGGAATTTTGAACGATTTTTTTCCCGAATTAAAAAATCAATCGGGATTCGAGACGAATTTTTTATCTCGAATAATAAACGGGATGAGCACGTGTCTGGACGGGACATCCCAACTGTCATCCCTACTTAGGTATGGCATTTTCTTTTTTGATTGATTGGGAAATTAATTAAGATGAGTCGAATAATAAAGTAATTAATTAAGTAGAATATATTGTGACAAGTGAGACTTCAATTAATTTTATATGTAAGTGTGTGTGTGTGTGTATACGTGTCAGTAGTGGTGGTCCATGTACCACAAAATGTCAATTACTGATTCAGCTGCAGGGACGTTGACATGCAAAAAATAACAAGGTTTAAGCCTTTGTTAACCTAAATCCATTACATGGTATTATTGTAATTAAATGCATGCTTGTTAAAATTAAGCAAATAAAACTTCTGGAAATTAATGCTTAGTTTAAGTTCTTTTCAGCTATTTATTGTTCACCAAAGTGTAGAAACCCACCAGCTGCCAATAAATTAACTCAACAAATCTTAACCCTGCGATAGAGTTAGCTACTTATGATCCATCTTGTAATCTATATATATATATATATATATATATATAGCAGAACCAAACTCATAAATTTGAGGGTGTCCCATAATGGCCAGAGACCCATATGGTTTTTTTCCTTTAGAATCTGCCTTATTGATCACTGTAGTTAATTGATCACTCAAATTCGATCTTGGATCCTGCTGTCATTGAATCGATCTTTAATCATATGACGGGTATCTGCAACTGGCATCATACACATATACAGTAGTAATTTTGGTACTGTTGAGTTTTTGAAGATCAAAAGCTAATATTATAAGCTCCTGCAGATGAATCACAGCAAATACTTGAGGGCCGTCAGAGCTTCTGCATGCGAACCTGCAGAATTATGGGGCATATATATATATATATATGTTAACATATTGAGTAGCAGCAGCTGGTGATCAATGGTGGTGACAATGCAAAGAAGATAATAGCGATCGAGGTGATCAATGGGATGTGAAAGAACATCATTAACTAAACAAATTAAACAAATAAAAACATGAGCAAAAGAAATAGGTGATCTAAAAGTCAGAATGAAAATTAATTCAAACCTTACCCAGCGGCAGGAATTAATATCTTTTTTTGTGCGTTTTCTGGGTCTCTGAGTATATACCGTACACAGCAGTACTTATGTTTCAGCACAGTATCATCAACAATGAGCTCTTCTCTCTCTCTCTCTCTCTCTCTCTCTCTCTCTATATATATATATATATATATATATATAGAGAGAGAGAGAGTAGCTAAGCTTGCTAGTCTAAGCCTTGATTCTGATCATTTGGGACCTGCTAGATCTTACCTCCTGTCACAAAATCTTCACACTACTCTCATTTTCATGTAGTAATAAGAGTTAATATTTTATTCTACCTAAAATCATAAACATACTTAAAATTATACTTAAAGTTTCTACACCCTACAGTGAGAGATTTAGAAATTTTAAGTAAAAATTTATGTATGTATATCATTATTCTTTACAAAAAATCATTTAAAAAATTAAAAAATAATAAAATGTTATGTATTAAAAGATAAAATAATAATAATAATAATTTTTACTGTGATTTTTTTAATCTTTTAACAAGCGTCCGCTTGCCAATGATTATATATACTTTGTATATGATCTTAATTACTACTTCCGGCCCTGAGTACTTAATTCAGTATTATTCACAAGGGTTATTGAATTGTGTTTCTCATTATTAATTCTATATATATATATATTTTATCCATCGTTTTAAACTGAACAATTACTTTATAGATATTATTAGAGATCACAGATCACATTTCCTATACGTGGGCAAATTCAAGTACTACGAGCATATATACCCCTTATGGCCTTGTCCCACACACATTAACTTTAGTACAGAACTCTCTCTCTCTACGAGCATATATATATATATATACCGGCTCAAGTCACTATAAGAAAATACATAATTAGCGACGGAAAACTATGTTTCAACATTTTGAAACGAAATAGCAACGGAATTGAAATGAATTACAACATTAGCTACGGAATTTAACGACGGGACAAAATTCCTATCGAAACTGAATTTTAGCGACGGATGATTTATTTCCGTCCCTATACTTTTGCGACCAACAAAATAGAGACGGAATTTGTCCGTCTCTATTTCGTCGCTAACTATCCAGTAGCGACGGATTAGCGACGGATATTTCCGTCTCTAAATCACAATTTTCTTGTAGTGAGTACGGATCATGCAGATATTTTATCGTTCGCATAACAATAAAGGAACGTAATTGATCCATCATCCAAACTTCATTTAAACATTTTGGCTGAAAAAAGTAAGTAATAAAAGGCGTTTATTTAAGATGAACAAGGCAATTTTTTAATATTGGATTAACTTGATTAAAAGACAACGTGAGATGTCATCTCATATCCCACAATAAAAACCACATATAAGTATTTCTCCACAATTATTTCACATATCTAATTAATTAGTTAGACTCAATTTTCATCAATCGATATTAGATCCCATGTTTAATTTGTCTAATAGTCGGGTGTGTGCGAGGAAGTACACGTCTCGCGCCCATGTGAGATGTGTGGGGGCCGAGCCAAGTGAAAATGTGTGGGACACACGAGACACATATTATTTGTAGAGGGTGAGAATAATACAAAGATAATTTTTTTTATCTCACATCGGATTATATATGTGTAATTTTGAAGAAGTGCTTATATATGAGTTGAGGAATCCTATAGATCCATTGAACTAGTTTTTGGAATTATTTTCCGATGCAGACTTGCATAAGGGTTAGACCAAGTTATATCCTGACATGGCTCCGTCTGTTATAATTTTTTAAATATAATATTTTCAAGTAGAAATTTTATTAATAGAAAAATTAGAAAAATAGCTTTAGATAAAAAAAAATTTAAGTGTTTCTTATCGATGAATTTTTTTATTAAATGTTGTAAAATTACTTTAATAAATAATATTTTTTTTAAGTTGTATTACGAAAAAATGAAATAATGTGATGAAATAAAATAAAGATATTTTATAAAATTTAACTATTTAAAAAAAACTTTCATATCTCTATTTTCAAAATCTCAAATTTTGAGTTTTTACTAATAGAGACAAAATAATTTTTTTAATCATAAAAAGTTGTACTCTAAATATCAATGATTTAAAATTCAGATCGGCATGATCGATCCGACCGATTGACCCGTGGACCGGTCCTCTGGCCGGTCCGGGTGACCCCTAAAAATCCACTTGTCATTAACTCAGTCCAAGACTTGGCGACCCGATCGGTTGAACCACGAGTCCACGACCTAGTCACGGGTTGGACGGGTTTTTGACTTTTTAAAAAAAATTATTCAAATTAAAATAAAAAATTAATTTATTACTAAATTTCGGTTATAATTTTGGTATATAATATTTTAAAAATATTAAAAATTAGTTTTAATCATAATTTTTTTTTGAAAATTTATTCATTCTTATCATTTTTTATTTTAAATTCACAATAAAATAATAATTTATCGATCTGGGGTCGACCCATCCCATGGTCGAACCCTGATTCGACCTCTGACCCTTGACCCTCTCATCATCCCGGATCAATGGACCAAGCCAAATTTTAAAACACGGCTAAATACAACTAAACATCACAAAAAAAATTATAGTTTTGAGATTAAAACAAATTATTTTACCAATATTAAAAGCCAAACTAAGCATAAATTACTCTTAAATAAGCATGTAATTATTGCAAAAATGCATCTACGTACTTTAAATTAATAGAAAATATTTCTCAATTCATTATTATGTCTTACATTGATTATTGGTAGTTGTTTTTTGGGTTATTTACGTTTTACTACTAAAGTTATGATCAAATAACAATTGGGTACTATGAATATTAACATATTACATTTTACTATTAAACTTATAAAAATTTAACATTTTACTACTTTTCCATCCAAACCGTTAGTTGACCTTAAAAAGACTGTTTTATCCTCCAAATAAAATAAAAGTGAAAATTATAATTATACCCTTAAAAAATATATCTAAATCTTATATATAACAATAAAAGAAATACAATCAACAATCACATTTATAAAAATACTTCAATCTCTAAATTATCCATATAACCCAATAAAATAAAGAATTTAATTTACCAAATAATTTAATAATTAAAATTCTCATAATAACCAAAATACTTTAAAGTATAACAATAAAAGAGATATACTCAAAAATCATTATTTCCAATATTCCGCCGTACAATTACCACTGTTGATTATAATATTTATAATTTATAATAATGTGTGTGTTAAGACTCTTTTATCCTTAGGATGTCAATATGATGTCATGGTCAACTAACGGTTTGGATGAAAAAGTAGTAAAATGTTAAATTTTTATAAGTTTAGTAGTAAAATGTAATATATTAATATTCATAGTACCCAATTGTTATTTGATCATAACTTTAGTAGTGAAACGTAAATAACCCTTGTTTTTTTTATAGGGATAGAGTTTGTTATTTGATTAAAAAATGAAATAAAAAATAACATGTTTCCTAATTAGTGATTATGGCTCTGTTTGGTGTTGCGATTAGAAAAATATAGTGAATAAAAGGTAGTTCATAAACGGTGTTATGAGATTTTGATTTATGCTTAAAAAATAAATACGGTGAGCTTTTTTAATATTTTGATGGTGGGGAAAAATAAGAAAATTTAGCTTTTGTAAAACTCAGTTTTCGAATGAAATCACAATTAGTAATCACAATTTCTCATCATTAACCAAACACTTAAAAATTGTGTTTTGACTAAAATATAATTTTGTCACCTCATCACAGGTTAAACCACAATATAAACATACCTTATAATAGGCATAGGTGAAATATATATATGTATCTACATTATGATGCATTAGTTTCAAGGGAAAATATCATTAATCCACACGAAAATTATCTAATGTTTGAAAAAATACTCAATTTTAAGAAAATATTATATATGCACCCAAAGTTATTAAAGATGGTCAATTACGTACCACACAAAATTTAAGAAATTTTATTATCTATCTCCTGAAATTTAAAGGATATTCAAAAAAAAAAACACTCAATTTTTTAAGAACTTAAGTTGATATTTATTTCTTTTTAAGAACTTTGAATGTACATAAATCATTTTCTTAAAATTGAAAGTTTTTTCGGACATCAAATAATTTTCGGATTGACATATGATAATTTCCCTAGTTTTAATGACGAAATTATGACTTGTTATATAAAAATACAATTATACAAATGGGTTATGATATGATTTGGCTTTTGAAATTAAAAAAGAAAATGCTAATAGACACTTTAAAATATTTCATAATAAATATTTGATAGAAAGTAGAAACTGTCATAAGTGAAATGTCTACTTCTACAACATGGATACAGTTGAATGACTCGTAGTCCAGAAAATATTAAAACGACAAATCGTCCACTAATATGAACATTAATTGAAGAGTACTAGAATAGTGATATATAAAACTTAATCACAAAATATTTAATACTCAATAGCTAAAAAATAATTTTGACTTAATACCCATATTTTGTGATTGAATTTTAAATATCATTTTTCTTAATTGAAAATGAAGTACACTCTCAGTTATGGCAGTTGCCATCTATAAGAACAATAAGATTAATAAAAGGGAAAAGTATAAAAATCTATCATGTGACCCGACTCATTTAAAAAAGAGAATGTGGTTATTTTCGTGAGAAACGAATATCTTGTGAATTTGTCGGTTAATAAAATATGGCAAAACTCGTAACTCCGTTAAATTATCATGATGTGGCAGTAGAGTTAGCAACGGGACGGGACGGGATTTGCTCGTCTTAGTCATATAAAACGGGATAAAAATATATCATGCATGGTCCCGTCTCATTTTACAAAAAATCTCATCCCGTCTCGTGAAATCTCGATCGGTCCCATGAAAATCTCTACTCGTCCAGTGAAAATCTCGTCTCGATTCAAAATTTTACCATCTCAATCCTGTACTGTTTTCAAAACGGGCAAAACAAAATTTGTTATGAATTCCATAACAAACTAGACGGATCAAAATGCCAACCCTACACGGCAGGAATATTTTTGTCCTTCCATGAGTCACTTTGTAAAACTCTTACTTTGAAGATCAACAACGAGTTTTTAATGGAGACCATTTCGAAGCTTACAAATCCAAGCCCTACTGCTTCTGTTTTGAAACCCAGATCGTCATCTTCTCTGACTAAATCTTTCATCAGCCTTTAAAACCAGAAGTGGGATCAATTCAAAAGTTGCATCTTCTCAGTTGACCCTCACAAATACCCAATCCTTCAGATCGCCTTTTTTTTTGTCCCAAATTCATATAATTTTTTTTTTTTAATGGCCTTCTGAGAATTTCAATTTGCCCAAAAAATAAATCATTTTCTCTTAATTTATTTGA
This sequence comes from Zanthoxylum bungeanum, assembly GCA_019454045.1. NCBI lineage: Eukaryota > Viridiplantae > Streptophyta > Magnoliopsida > Sapindales > Rutaceae > Zanthoxylum > Zanthoxylum bungeanum. The sequence continues at coordinate 35,568 of SKCR01044890.1, read as the reverse complement.
AACTTTTTTTGCATTTGCAGAGACTTCGTTAGTTTGTATCCAATTTTTTAGTGCTATTTTGCAATATTTGTTGTGATAATTATGCTTTAGTGCTGCAGTTTTTGTCTGATCTTGTTATTAGGGTTTGACTCATGGGATGATAAGAATTAATATCCCTACCATGTCGTGGTAGTTTAACGAAATTACGAATTTTGTTTGATTTTACTAACGGATAAATATACATAATATTTGTTTATCACGAAAAATAACTACATAACTCTTTTTGAAAATGAATCAAACCATATGATAGATTTTTGTACTTTTCCTTTAATAAAATTCAAACAGAACATATAAGATTAAAATGAGCAAAAATAAATTAATAAATAAATGCAAGCTTGTTTATGAATAATAAATAAAATATTGATAACAATAAATTAATTAATTTCAAAGGATAGCTCCCACATGACAACAATAATCTTGCTTTCTGTAGCAAATTCTGAATTGGAAATCATTTTTTGTCTTCATTAATATTTTGCCACTTATATTATAAGATCTCAAGTCTTTTAGCCCTAAATAATTAGTTGATGAATTAGGTATGAACAAAACTTAACCAGATAATTAAATGAGAAAATTAGGCTATGTTTGATATTGTGATTGATATGTGGCGAGTTTTGGTCAAAATATAATTTTTAAGTATTTAGTTAATGATAAAAAAAAATACAATAAGTTGTTATGATTTTTAAAATATATATATATATATATGAATTTTGCAGAAGTTAATGTTTTTAACTTTTACTCGCCATTAAAAAATAAAAATAAAAAATCGCACCATAATTATTTTATTAATATTGGATAAAATTACCCTCTAACTTTTTACAAATTTAACAAACATTTTATAAAATAACTATTTCACACTACTGTTATTTACCAATCATTATTTAGTGCTTGTTTGGTATGATTTTTAGTATAAACAACAAAACTTATTTAATTCCAAAAGCTTTAAAAAAAAATTGGTAGTGTTTGGTTACATTTAGAGTAAGCTTTTCCTTATTAAAAAAGTTATATTGTATGTACTAGTAAAAACTCGAAATTTGAATTTTTGGGAGTAGGGGTTGTAAAACCTTTTTAAATAATTAAATTGTCTATAATACTATTATTTTATTTCACAATATTATTTCATTTATTTCATAATACAAATTTAAAAAATTTGCCTATGAAAGTAATTTTATAATTTTTAATAAATGCTATAATTAACAACCAAATATAACAAAAAAAAAATTATTATAAAAATTATATTTCTAAAAACTTTACTAATAGAAATATACTTGAAGAAACTCTAATTGAAAAGCTATATGAACTTAATTAGTCTTAGTCTTAGAGTCTGTTTGTTATAATTTTTCAAGTATAGCTTATTCAAGTAAAGTTTTTACTAGTAGAACTTTTAGGAGTAGAGTTTCTAATTAAAAAAAAAGAGGTTTTAATTGTTTGGTTGTGAGTGAGAGCTTTTATTAAAAACAATAAAATTATTTTATTCGACAAGTTTTTTTAAATTCTGTTATGAAATAAATGAAATAATATTGTTAAATTAAATAAGGATATTATATACAATTTAACATTTTAAAAAAATTTCAAAACTCTATTCCCAAAAGCCTAAATTTCGAATTTTTACTAGTAGAGGTAAAATTATTTTTTTAATTCTCAAAAATTTTATTTAAAATGCAACCAAACACCATCAAAAAAAATAATAGAGCTTTTAAATTTTTTTTACTTCAACTACAAATTATACCAAACATGAACTTAATGCACTATCACCATTTATCAACAACATTTTTTTTTTTGTCATAATACAGAACAGAAATTTAAATTTCATAATTGAAAAATATTCCTAATTTTTTTTTTATTATTATTTTTTAATGATTTATAATGGTTAGTTGAAAGTCATTTTCTTAACTCTCATCATACACAAAGAGACAAAGCGAAGTCATCGAATTTCGACAATTTCATCAATCGAAGTCGCATTATGCCACCAAAAAGAAAGAAACGGCAATATTTAAGTTTTTTTTTTTTTTTAAATCATAATTAATTTTATTTCGGTTTATCTTGTTGCATAATTATTCTTAGTGATTTTTGTTGGAAATTCTTCAAATCTTCAAATATACCTGTTTGGAAGGAGGATGGACATGTCCCTTGGATGGTACCCCATGAGGACATGTCCTCCAATTGTGTGTAAAATGATACTATGCTCCAAGTGGTGCATAGGAGGGTATAACTCTTTGGAGGGTTGCACCCCAACCCTAAGAGTGACTTTGAGGCATCTTTTCATGCATATAAAATGAAGCTTTATGTTCCTTTTAACAGACATAAAAGAAATCTAATTTTCATCCAAAGATTTGAGTCACATATTGTCTTTTTGAGTCTGAGAAAGTATCACCATATTCCAAGTTCAAGATATTGTTAAGGAATGCCCCATTGAACAAGAGGAATCCGGGTTATCCTGGGAGAATATTGGCCACAAATATGTAGAGCACTGAAACGAGGCTGATAAGTTCTTAAGGACAGATAATCTTCTCGATCCGGACTACTGTTTTTCGTCTTTGTAACAAAGTTTTTCTTATTCTCAAGTTTTAAAGGTTTTCTAGGGTTTATGCATATTAGATCTATTTTTCTGGATTGATCTGTTTGTTTGCATATTATTTACTGTTTAATGACATTATATAACCAACAATCTTAAGAACTTATCAACTAGTGTTGTTAAATAGTAAATCGCATGATTAGTTAAGAAAATTTTCTGGAAAAATACAAACTGTGCATGAAAAACCCGTAGGGCGTTCGAACGTCCGACGAACGCAAAGACTTAAATCTGAAATTTCGTAAGAACGTTCGAACGCGTCTTCAAACGCCACTCGAACGCAAACCTTCTGCCTAAGAACGTTCGAACTCGTCTTCAAACGCAACTCGAACGTAGACCTTATGACTTAGTTCGCTCAAACGCGTCCTAAACGCAACTCGAATGCAAACTCTATGGAATCATTCCATTCGAACGCGTTCTCAAACGCTACACGAACGTGAACTCTCTGGAAAAACTTCGTTCGAACACGTTATCAAACGTAACACGAACGTACACACACTGGACAGTCTCGTTCGAACTTAGATATGAACGTGACACTAACGAAATAGTCCTGGAATTGTTATAAACTGCAAAGACTTATATTAATATTAACTTAGTAAATCATATACTGAAGCACATTAATCTTGGTAGTATAGATTTAAGTTATTATTAGGTTGTTCAATTATCACAAGCATACACATAGTGATAAAGTTGAAATTGATTGAGTGTTGCATACTTGGGTGAGAATTTAAAGTGTAATCATACACAAGAAATTACATCCAATCTTGATTGACACTTACACATATATCTACACATATCGTTTATTGTTTGTGCTATTGAATAAGTGTAGTTATGGGTTTGAATTGCTAAAAGATCTTTTTGAAAAAGTGTTTAAAGAATATTCTGTCAAAAAAGCGATAAGAGCCTAAGTGGTCAAGGATTTAAGTGGTTACTCTGGACCCTCTCGTCCTCTGGGAATATTCGTTTATTCATTTTTCTAAAGAATCTTTAGTTGAAATTCAAGGACTTGTGTTTATTGGAACCACTGTCCAATAGAACAGCAAGTGGTTACCTAGTATATCACTTTGAACAAGATCATTCGTTGATCGTTGTGCAATTCATCTTTTGTAGACTAATTGACCCCTGTTGGTTTTTCCAGTTACAAATGGCTAGCGGAAACATCAAAGTACCGGTCTCTCATGGAGAAAAGCCGGAGAAGTTTGGTGGGGCAAATTTCAAACAGTGGTAGAGCAAAATGTTGTTCTACCTGACAACTCTCCAGTTGGCTAAATTTCTCAAAGATCCTCCGGGTCATGTGGAGGGTGAATCGGAAATAGCCAAGGAAGAGCGAGAACAGACATGGATGTCTGGAGACTTCCTATGCAAGAACTACATTTTGGGTGGTCTTGACAATACTTTGTACAATGTGTACCAAGGCATGACTTCTGCGAAGATTCTCTGGGAATCTCTCGAGAAGAAATACAAAACCGAGGATGCCGGACAAAAGAAATTTGTCGTGGGTAGGTTCCTGGACTACAATATGGTAGATTCAAGGATGGTGATGTCTCAGTTGGGTGAACTGCAGTTGATCATTCATGAAATACTGGATGAGGGTATGAAACTCTGTGAGACGTTTCAAGTTGCCACCATAATTGAAAAGTTACCTCAATCATGGAAGGACTTCAGGAGCTATCTGAAACACAAAAAGAAGCAGATGAGCCTTGAAGACCTTAATGTTCGATTGAGAATCGAGGATGACAACAGGATGTCCGAGAAGGCCAGCTACAAGACTATGGAGTCTAAGGCCAACATCGTTGAGGGTGTAAAGGGTAGCAAGAAGAGAAAGAATAGTGGAGCTGATTCTTCCCAAGCGAACAAGAAGTTCAAGGGGAAATGCTACAAATGTGGGAAGAGCGGTCATATGTCAAGGGATTGCAGAAACAAGAAGTCTCAGGACAATGGCAAGAAAAAGAAAAATGAGGCTCATATCACTGAAGGTGAGCAGCTGACTGATGAGATCTCAGAGATGGAACTATCAGCAGTGGTAACCGAAGCCAACATAGTTGGGAATCCGAGAGAATGGTGGGTAGATACTGGGGCTACTCGTCATATATGTGCAGACAGTAAGATGTTTTCCTTGTATCAGAAGGTTGATGGCGGCGATCATCTGACAATGGGAAACTCGTCTACCTCTCAGGTGGTTGGACAAGGCACAGTGGTTCTGAAGATGACATCCGGAAAGGAGCTAACATTGAATAATGTACTGCATGTTCCAAATATTCGGAAGAACTTGGTCTCAGGCTCTCTCCCTAGTAAGGCTGGTTTTAAGCTTGTGTTTGTTTCTGATAAGTTTGTAATGACTAAGAATGATATGTATGTAGGAAAAAGATACCTAACTGGGGGCCTTTTCAAGCTAAATATAATGACTGTCAATCGTGCTATTAATAAATCAAGTACTTCTGCTTATATTATTGAGTCACAAAATGTATGGCATGGGAGGTTAGGACATGTTAATTATGATACCATGCGTAAATTAATTAGCATGGACCTTATACCTAAATTTGCAATTGATAGCCAACATAAGTGTGAGGCATGCGTTGAAGCAAAAATACATAGAACATCATTTCATTCTGTAGAACGTAGTTCTGAACCTTTAAAACTTGTACACACTGACGTGTGTGACATGAATATTGTGCAAACAAGAGGCGGTAAAAAGTACTTTGTCACTTTTATCGATGACAGTACAAGATTATGTTATGTGTACTTGCTGAGGAGCAAAGCTGAAGCTATTGAGAGCTTCATACACTATAAGAACGAAGTTGAAAATAAACTTGGCAATAAAATCAAAAGAATCAGGAGTGATAGAGGTGGTGAATATGTTTCATCATTCGGTGAATATTGTTATGTGAACGGAATTATTCATGAAACCACTGCTCCTTATTCTCCTCAATAAAATGGGATTGCTGAGCGCAAAAACCGAACGTCGAAGGAAATGATGAACGTCATGTTGACAAGTTCTGGTTTACCCCAGAACTTGTGGGAGGGAAGCCTTTCTTTCCGCGAACTACGTTCTGAACAAGCTTCCTCACATAAGATTGGACAATACGCCATATGAGTTGTGGAAATGTTTCGTACCTTCCTACAAATACATAAAAGTGTGGGGGTGTCTTGCCAAAGTAATGGTTCCTAAACCTAAGAAGGTTAGAATATGACCCAAAACTGTTGATTGTATATTCATTGGATATGCTCGCAACGGTAGTGCGTATCTTTCTTGGTACACAAGTCTGAGATTCCTGACATCAATCCGAATATGATAATTGAGTCAAAGAATGCGATATTTTTTGAAGAGACGTTTCCTTGTAAGGAAAGACAAAGAACATAGTCTCTCAAAATAACAGTTGATATTGTCCATGACAGTGATCAAGTTGACCAAGAATCATATCAACATGAAAATGTTGAGGCAAATGAACCTAGACGTAGCAATAGAGCTAGAACGTCTAAGTCATTTGGACCCGATTTTCTAATATACTTGTTAGAAAATGAGCCAAGCAAAGTCTTCTTCGGAGGCGCCTTTGTGGAAAGAGGCTATTAACAGTGAGATTGATTCAATCCTACAAAACCATACTTGGGAGTTGGTTGATCTTCCTCCAGGTTGGAAGCCATTGGGCTACAAATTGATATTTAAAAGGAATGTGAAAACGGATGGATCAATAGATAAGTACAAGGCAAGACTTGTCATAAGAGGTTATAGACAAAAAGAAGGCCTTGATTACTTTTCACACTTATTCACCAGTGACTCGTATCACATCGATAAGAATGTTAATAGCCATAGCAGCTATATTTGGTCTTGAAATACATCAAATGGATGTAAAGACGACATTCTTGAATGGTGAATTGGATGAAGAGATTTACATGGAACAACCAGAAGGGTTTAATGTTCCTGGATAATAACAGAAGGTGTGCAAACTTGTAAAATCCTTGTACGGATTAAAACAAGCACCCAAACAATGACATGAGAAAATTGACAAAGAGATGTTGTCAATTGGGTTTAAAACCAATGAGTGTGATAAGTATGTGTAAATCAAATCAACTCAAAAAGGATATGTCGTTGTATGTCTCTATGTAGACGATATGCTGATAATTGGTAACAATCATGAGTTGATCCAGTCTACCAAGAAAGTGTTATCCAACAAATTTGATATGAAGTATTTGGGAGTAGCTAACCTAAATTTACATCTATCAAAGAATACTTGCTCAAGCATATCGCGATTAGAGTATTCGAGGATCATCGGAAGTCTGATGTATCTCACAAATGGCATACGAACTGATATCGCTTAAGCTATGAACAGGCTTAGCAGATATACGAGCAATACATGACATAACGACTGGAAAGCCATAGTAAGAGTTTTGAGGTATCTATGAGAAACTTCAAAATATGGGCTACATTACGAGATATATCCTGTTGTTCTAGAGGGATACAGCGATGCTAACTGGATATCTGATACAGTGGATTCCAAATCTATGAGTGGATTTGTTTTCACACTTGATAATGCAGCCGTGTTATGGAAATCCTCGAGGCAAACATGTGTTGCCCGGTCTACTATGGAATCAAAGTTCATAGCGTTAGACAAAACAGCGGAAGAAGCATAATGGCTTAGAAACTTCTTGGAGGATATTCCTAGTTGGCCCAAACCGATGCCAGCGATTAGCATACATTGTGATAGCCAATCAACTATTGGGAGAGCCTAAAATACAATGTATAATGGTAAGTCTCGACACATACGTCAGAGACATAATACCATACGTCAACTGCTCTCAAGTGGCATAATAACAATCGATTATGTTAAGTCGAAGGAAAACCTAGCGGATCCACTAACTAAAGGTTTACCTCGATAGCAAATTGAGAAGTCATCGAGGGGAATGGGCTTGAAGCCTATAAATTAAGAATTGTCATTGTGGAAACCCAACATAGCTGAATGAATATCCCAAAATCTAGGTTCAAAATGGACAACTAAAACTTTGTGCAATTCAAAACAAGCACTGAGGAGTTTTGTACTCTTTCCCATTCCGATAATGACGCTGAGTGTTGTCTGTTATGGTTAGGATAAACTAAGGCTTTTAATGATCACTATATTAGGAGATGAATCCTAATGAAGGCAAAGACATATTACCTCTTCATATTAGATCACATATTTCAAGTAAGAAGTAAGGTCGCTTCCATGGGAAATTTTAAAGGCGGGTTACCCTAAAGTACTTGATGAATCCGAGACTGTTGTTCAGGGCCGAAATGAACACAACCGTAGAACGGGAAATGGTCGAAGAAAAGCTGTGTGTTGGCAGTTGTCTTGGTTTACACCAACGGTAGAACGGTTCAAGACTATGGGTCACTGGTTTGCCAAGTAAATCCGATTGTCATTCACTAGGAAATGTTCAAGGTGAAAGTTACCTATTTCGATGCAGCTTTAGTTCACAGAAACTCTCTCAAGTGTCTGCATGAATATTTGAAGAATTGTGGGGGATTGTTGGAAATTCTTCAAATCTTCAAATATACATGTTTGGATGGAGGATGGACATGTCCCTTGGATGGTACCTCATGAGGACATGTCCTCCAATTGTGTGTAAAATGATATTATGCTCCAAGGGGTGCATATGAGGGGTATAACCCTTTGGAGGGTTGCACCCCAACCCTAAGGGTGACTTTGAGACATCTTTTCATGCATATAAAATGAAGCTTTATGTTCCTTTTAACACACATAAAAGAAATCTGATTTTCATCCAAAGAATTGAGTCACATATTGTCTTTTTGAGTATGAGAGAGTACCACCATATTCCAAGTTCAAGATATTGTTAAGGAATGCCCCATTGAACAAGAGGAATCCGGGTTATCCTGTGAGAACATTGATCACAAATCTGTAGAGCACTGAAACATGGCTGATAAGTTCTTAAGGACAGAGAATCTTCTCGATCCGGACTACTGTTTTTCGTCTTTGTAACAAGGTTTTTCTTATTCTCAAGTTTTAAAGGTTTTATAGAGTTTATGTATATTAGATCTATTTTTCTGGATTGATCTGTTTGTTTACATGTTATTTACTGTTTAATGATATTATATAACCAACAATTTTGAGACTCAAATTGTTTATTATAATATGGCTAATCTCCTAAATATTTTAATATATTATGTTTTAATCAAATGACATGAATTACAATCATTGATTTGATGCAAAGTGTTTATTGAAAAGACAATTTATTAATTAGTGGTGATAAAAATATTGATTTGCTAGAGAAATTACTTCATTTGAAAGCGTAAGAGTGTACACGATTTTTAATTGTTAGATATTGAATCGTCTGTTCCTTTCGGTTATTACGGTTCCGGTAAAACGAACTTATATTATGGGTAGTAATTTGAGTTAGAATTCATTTATCTGTTCGATTTGATTCGCTTTAAAGTGAATAATGATTAGAAAAAATAGATTCGTTTAATAATTTTTTGGACCAAATTTTAAACTTGCAAAATACCAAAATGGGCCACCAATTTCATCCAAGAATAATAAAAATGAAAAAAAAAGTATTTTCATTTTTGGTTAGCCATCTTTTCAAAGTATTGAGAGAAAAAAGAAAAGGGTTAGGGTTAGTTTCAAGAGAAGAACATCAAAAGGAGAAAGATTTGGAAAGATTTGGAGTAGAATCAAAAGCTTAATTAGATTAAAGTAATGCTTTTGTTTCTAGTCTTGAAAATTATTTTTCCTAAGCATGTTAATATGTATTTGATATATATTACATGTTTCAAGTATTTTATTAGATAATATATTTTCTTCCAAATTTTGGTGGTGTTGGATTTTGATAATGACCTTTGTTTTTTTGGATTAAGCATGTGTTATTTTGAATTAATTATTGAATTAGATTCAAAATATGATATTGTCATTTTAAAGTGTTGTAGCCACTCATATGATGCATATAATTGTTATTGAGACTTCATTTGTGGTGATTTTAAAATGGTGTATATTAATTTGATTAATTTGGTGATAAATTGGATTTTTGCATGAAAATGGACAATTTGAATTTCTAGATAAGATCTAGAAACATAATATTTTGTGAGTAAAAATATGATGTTTGGATGTGTATTGGGTGTTAAATAAATACCGAAAAAAGTTCAGAGTCTAAAATTAACGAAAACGATAAAATTAAGCAAAAACGGGCTTTCAGCGTGAGGGTTGTCCAAGTAGTGAATTGTTCACTGTTTGAACAGTCCATATGCTGACCAGTTACTGCCCAAGTGATCGGGTCGACCTGGCTCGATAGTCGGTTGACTAGTTACCCGTTTGACGTATATATATATATATATATATATATATATATATATATATATATATATATATATATATATATATAAATTAATATTTTTAAGTCTCCTCATCGCGCCACGTGACAGCTTCATATTAAAGTAATAAAATTAAATTAATAAATTTATTATATAAAATCATTTTAGAATATAAATACATATTATAATTTATAATAGTTATATTATAACAAGAAAACATATTATAGCATCCTATTATTAAATTATCTACAATTAACCTAATCTTTAAAATTAATTTTTTATTATTAAATTATAAAATTAAAATATCTCAACAATTACTTTTTATTATCTATCGATATCATACTTACATATATTTTTATCCTCTAACTCCTATGGTGCTGTCATGTGACACCAGAGAAATTATGGGACAAATTTATATCAAGTCTACACTTTAATTAATATTTAGAATACATTGAATTTTCATAATACATTGAATTTAATCAATATTTATGGTATATTGTATTTCCTCATATATCGATATCTACAATATATTTAAATTAATGATTATGATATATTAAATTTTCTACAAGATTCATGTATATTTTTTATGTTTCGTATATCTCATTATGATTATATGCATATATAAACAGATATACATGATATAATTAGAACATCACACTTTTATTGTGATAGACAATTTTATTTAGTTTGATGGTGACATTAACTTGGTGGACTAAACTGGTTTTGATATACATATCTTTTATTTATTTTTTGAAAAATAAAAATCATGCGAGTTTATCTATATCTAGTATATATAAGAGTTAAATATTTTTAAGTCTCCTCATCGCGCCACGTGACAGCTTCAAATTAAAGTTATAAAATTAAATTAATAAATCTATTAAATAAAAAATATATTGCAATAAAAATACACATTATAATTTATAAGAATGTTATTATAAAAAGAAAACAGGTAAGATTATCATATTAAAATAAAAAATATTATTAAATTATCTATAATTAACATAATCTCTACAATTAATTTTTTATTATTAAATTATAAAAGTAAAATATCTCTATAATTATTTTGCATTATTAAATTATAAAATTAAAATAATAAGTTATTAACATAAAAAACCTATTACAATATAAAAACATAATATACTATTAAAATAATAAACTTATTAATATAATTAATTTATTTATTACTGTTAAATTAATAAGAAAACATATTATAATTTCTCATTAAAATAAAAAACATATGTGGCAATTAATCTCTACAATTAATTTTTTATTATTAAATTATAAAATTAAAATATCTTTATAATTAATTTAATATTAAATAAAAAAAATATTTACAATAAAATATATATTATAATTTTATAAGAACTGTATTATAATAAGAAAACATATAATATTATCCGATTAATTTTTAAATAATATCACAGATAATCCGGTAAATAATATATATATCAGTTAAATATTTTTAAGCTTTCTCATCGCAACACACGACACCTAATATCTATAATTAATTTTTTTATCATCTATTATAATAAAAAGATATAGTATAATATTTTTTATTAAAATATAACATATATGTGGCACTTTATCTTTATAATCAATATTTTTAATTAAATTTTAAAATTAAAATAATAAATTATTAAAATAAAAAACTATTACGATATAAAATTATAATATCATATTAAAATAAGAAATCTAAATAGTATTCGCTCATAAAACCTATATAATTTTTCGGATTTCGAGTGTATTGTTATTTGTTATTTTATTTTGATTTATTTTTATAAGTTTTTTATTTCATGAATTTTTTTGTTATGCAAACTATGACTATTAAATATTGTACAGTGAATTATAAATATTATTTGAGAATCGAAAGACAAAAGAATGAGGCATAAATATTACGTATAAGTAAATCAATTATATGATATAAACTATAAAACCGTCAAGATTTGGAACATTTACAAAATCAATACCTAAAAAATATCCTCAACCAGCATAAAATGCGGGCCATATACTAGTTAAACTATAAAATTAAAATAATAAATTATTAACATAAGAAATATATTACAATATACAAATATAATATACTATCAAAGTCAGAAATCTATTAATTTAATTAATTGATTAATTATTTTAAATTATTATTATTAAATTAAAAAATTAAAAATAAACTTATTATAATAAGAAATCATATTATAATCCCTCATTGAAATAAAAAAACATATGTGACACTTAATTTTCACAATTAACCACTATAATTAATTTTTATTAAATAAATAACCTATTACAATAAAAATACATATTATAATTTTATTAAAACTGTATTATAATAATAAAACATATTATACTATCATATTATAATTAAAAAATATTATTAAATCTATTAAATAAGAACAATGTTATAACAATAAATTATATTATACTATCCAATTTATTTTCGAATAATATCACATATAATCTGACAAATAATATATCTATATATATATATATATATATATATATATAAGTTAAATATTTTTAAACTTTCTCATCGCGTCACATGACACTTGATCTCTAAAATTAAATTTGTTGATTACTTGTTATAATAAAGTATATTATAATCTTTTATTAAAATAAAAAAACATGTGACACTTAATCTCTACAATTAATATTTTTATTATTAAACCATAAAATTAAAATAATAATTTATTAAAATAAAAAACATATTATAATATAAAAATATAATATCTTATTAAAATAAGAATATTAAATAGTAGTTGATTACAAAATCTAATCAATTTTTTAGATTTCGGGTTTATTGTTATCTGTTATTTTTCGGAAATATTTTTATAATTTTTTTTCATGAATTTTTTATTATTTACTATGTTTTATTATGCAAACTTTAACTATTAGGTATTGCACAGTGAATTAGAAATATTATTTGAAATCGAGAAAAAAACGAACGAGACATCAATATTACGTGTAAGTAAATCGATTAGCTCATTTAAATTATAAAACCGACAAGATCTGAAGTATTTAAAAGATCAATACCTAAAATGTATACTCAATCCACATAAAGTGCAGTTCATGTGTTAGTTTAATTTAAAGTTGGGTTATTTAATCCGAAATCGGTAGAAAAATATTCTATTACCGATTTAAGTGATTTTCAATTAATAGAAAATAATAGGGGATTAATCGAGCATTAATCGAAAAAGATAAAATTGACATTTTGTATCGTTGAGAAAAAATTTACAAATTATCTTTCGAAATTCTTCAAAAATCACTAGAAATCATTCATTAATGATTAAAAAAATAATAAGCAATCTAAAAGTTTTATTATCCCGATAATAATTAGTTTAAATCAAAATATGTTTTCATTTTTTTCATTTTTTTAACGGAATACATTCAAATTTTTATGTAAAGTCATCAATTAAAACATTAAAAAATATTAAAAATTGGAAAAAAATGAAATATGATAATTTTTGAGAAATTATAAGTCAAAAATCGAGCGATTAATCGATTAAAATTACTTGTTGTAGACGTTGAATTTTGCCATCGGCCTATAATCGAAAATTTATATGATGGAGGCTCCAACGATTCTGTAAAACAAAGGTCAACATAGCGTAAAGTAACTACCCACCGGTGTGGTAGACACCGCAGACACTCTGACGCTCAAGTTAGTGATGGTGATGAGCAAATAGAGAGAAAAATAAGACAACTCATGTGTGAGGGCCTAAATTTTAATAATGAATGTTGAATGCTGAATCGGTCATCGGTGAGTACCTCAATCACTTGGAACCCCTCTCATTTTATAGGTTGTGAAGTAGCCTATTAGTCGGTTTAGGATTTGTTTGGAATAGTTGAATTCCAAATATTTTAGGAGAGAATAGTGAAGCTGGGATTGAATTAGGAGTACTTAGATATCATGTGATTAGGTGTAATCATATTTGTATTTGGATTAGTCCAAATATTTAGTTTCTTTGTTGGAAAATGATTAGTGCTAGCAATGTCTACTGAGACACCGCATAACATGGTATGTGGTTTTTAAAAGCATTTCATGTCGTATGGCCTCATACCATTGTGGCTATACGGGTTCGTGAGCCCAACATGTGAGTCTTGTGTAGACTCATCTTTTGGTGACTAGATTTCTTGTGGACATGGCTTTGGTGGCAGCCCATAACGTCATTTTATGCCAGATGAAGGCTATGAGTCATGTTTTGCTGTAGGTCTAATAGGTGGACCTGTGACATAATGACATTTAGGTCATTGATCCAAATTTGAAATGTACACATATATATTTGCGTCAATTTAAATCGATCAAATCAAATTGTTCAAAAATTGATTTATGATTAATTGTAGAATATGAATGTTGTTGATGTAGATTTCTGCGACTAAGGTATCTGAACAGTTCGGCAAGGGCAGAGAGAGAATTCTCCTCGTCCGGAGGACCAATGCTCATAGGGTAAATGTTGTTATTCAACCCGACGTGGAGCTCGGGTCCAGTTTCTTGGGCAGGACTGACCAAAGGATACAGCATGGTACAGATTTCAGAGACCGACAACATCAAAGCTGAGGCCGACCACATTAGACCGGAAGCTCAGTTTGGTTCTGTTTTACCTCCTGGAAAGGGTTGACGAGTTCGGATATTTCGGGTCAGGACGAGAACAGTTTGGGTGTTGGACAATTATGACCTATAGAGTCACTATTTGTAAAACATATTGTGATTTTTATACAAATTAACTATGTGACAATGGAAATTACATTTTATCATTTTGTAATTTGATTACTTGAATATATAAATGATAAAAGTCTTTATGATTAGTTCCGGATTATAAGATATGAGACAATATCAATCCATAAAGGTTTAATCATTAAATATCCCTAGTCGTAGTATTATCGAAACTGTACATAGATAATGCGGAATAGACTAGTATTGCATTTGTGCGTGTTATGGAAGCTTAACAACATAGTTCTCATATATTTAAGTATTGGATACTTATGCAAGTGTGATATGAGGTTGTGTTTACCGATGGTACGGAAACAACTTCGTTATGGATAGACCCATCAGATCTCATTGGTAGTATGACTATGTGTATATGGGAATCCGAAGCAGGGTAGATGTATTTGGTCTTAACCTGAGACTTGCATCGCTAGTACTTGCGACAATCAATACGCTTTAGTTTTGGTCGTCCGGGACTTTAACAGGTTCTGTGTACGCCTCTTCTGGGTTTATTGAGAATCGTAGTGTATTGGTTGTGATGTCAAGACGGAAGTATCACTTCAGTTATATGGAGATGATAATCACACATGGATACAGAACTGGTACCCTAATGTGTTGCAACCATCAGGATAATATGACAATGTCATGATTATCCGATGAAAGAGACTAGTTGCTTGTGATCCGATATATACTTCGTACGTGGCAGATACTATTCCAGCCCCAGGCCTTACATGTGACATCCGATACTAGATCGCAATACGCAATACTACGTATACTACGCCTAACATAGATTATATATTCCTTTAAGAATATTTCAGGAGAATTGGGTAGGCACGACGCTTTGCTATAAGCCAACCATGTCTCGTAAATCGGTAAAAACGTGGTACGAGGTACGCACGTGTTCGGATAGTCCGACGACCGGATTTACTGCCAACATATCCAGGGATCTCATGGGTCGCTTCCCGAAGATTCACTAATGACGTATGATTCAACATAATTAATCAATGATTAATTACGGAAAGATTTTATCTGGTATAAAATACTATTAGAGGAGAGAGAAAGATTAATTGGAATTAATCGATAAAATAATATATTCGATATATTAAATGAAATTAGATTTCATAACGGAATTAAAATTAGATTTTAATTCGGGCGAATGAATTAATTTAGAATTAATTCGCGAGCGATGTGAATAGTAATTTTGCTATGCATAATTATTTAATTAAATTTGATTTAATTACGTCGCAACGGAAAATTCGTTAATTCGAAATTAACGAACCCGAGCCCCGAAAGTGTTTGCGGGCCCACTCGGATTTTGAATTCAAGTGAGGCCCACAAGTCACATCACAAGTCACTTCACTTGTCATTCATTCACCTTTTGATGATGGAAGTAAATAATGATTTGTAGGTAACTTACCAAACACTCAACTTTTAAAATGATGATAGACTGTTACCTAAACTTGGTTTTGGTATATCTTATTTTGATTTTGGAAATCATTTACAAAAGTCATCACTTTAAACAAAAATTGAAAACTCTCTCTCTCTCCCAAAACCTCCATTGCGTGACTCTCCAAGGCAAAGGGAAAATTTTGTTTCAAAATTTTCAAGTGATAGCACACAAAGAATCATATCAAGGTAATAGGGAAACCATTCCCAAGAGCTTGGAATCAATCTCAAAGCTTGGAGTTTGGACATCAACATTCAAAGAGAAGATCTTGGAGCACTTCTTAAATGAAATTTTTATAATCAACGCATCCTATATCCGTTCATATATTCGCCACCTCGATCAGATCGAAGGCATTTAATATATTTACCAGTTTGTTTTTCTACTTCATTTCAGAACTCTTTGAACTTTTCAAAGGTTTCCGATTTATGTCGCATCAAATAGACATAACCGTACCGTGACAGATCATCGGTAAAGGTAACGAAGTATGAATAACCACTGTAGCAGTCTGACTTAGTGGACCACACACATCAAAATGTACGAGTTCCAGTAAGTTAGTGGCGCGGTGTCCAACACCAGAAAATGAGGCTTTGGTCATCTTACCCTGAATACATGATTCACAAGTTGGATATGATTCAATGGTAAGATCTGGTATCAAACCATCCCTAACCAATTGGGTAAGGCATTTAACGCCAATATGACCAAGCCGCATATGCCAAAGTTCAGTATCATTATCTAGTATCTAATATACATTCGGTATAAATAAATCTCTATCGGCTACACCCTCACAGCAGAGGCACGGTCTCAGATGTAGTCACAGAGAAGTATTCATAAACCGTATTGACAAGACGGATCACATAACATGCATCAAATACATAATTACATTAAAACCTTATTAATCAGGGATTTTCCGCTAAGTGTCATACACCCTAAATCTAACCAAATTAGATTATAATAAGCATGTATAAAGTCAAGAAAATATGATTAAACATTGATTTAATAAAGGCTAATCATTTTAGGGGGCCTAGAATCAGACTCGCTCTGATATCATTTTGTAGGGGTTTTTCAGGGGCTTAAAACCGGTAACACAGCGAAAGCGATAGAAAATCAAATTTTCCGATTTCAAAATTTTTTCTCGGATTAATTAAATAAACATATTATTTAATTATCCAATAATCAAATTATGAAATAAAATTCAATAAAATCATATTTAGGTGAATTTACCGAATTGCCCTTACACTTGGTTTTTGTCCATTTTAGTCCGAAATTGATCAAATCAATTTTGAATGATTCGAAATCATTTCTAAGATGAAATTAGCATGTTCAAAACATCAAAACACCAAAAGCAACAAAATCCCCAAAATTTATCCATTTGGCCGAGAGCCTCAAAAGGGTGTCAAATTGTGCACTTTGTCATTTCATACTTCAAAACACATCAAGATGTAATCCAATCAACATGAAACTTTATATGCATCATATACACATCCTTATACACAACATAAATGAAAAGCCCCAAATTTGGATGAGGTCTTAAACCCTAATTTTTCAAATTCTTCAAAATGAACAAATTAGACCAAATAGTTTAAATCAATTACTTTAATCATCATTCTTCCATCCAATCAAAGTCTCAACACAATGAAATAACTCAAGATCAAATCGAGGTCATCTAAGAGTGGGTCAACAACTCTAGATTAGCAACAAGGTTTCAAAAACCATAAAAGAATACTTATTTATAACTACAATAGTCACAAGCTTCCATCATCATACATGCTCAACACTTTCAACAAAACTTCCATCATCAAAAACACAAAGAATAAAGAAAATAATAACATAAGAACATCACAAGATGTAGCCTAGATCCTAAGGAACATTTTCCTTTCTAATAGTAAGTTGAAAAAACTTACTAAAATCCAAGCTTTTCTATGTTTTAGCCTTTCTTCCTCTCAAGCTTTCTTTGTTTCTTTTAATGGAGTTTATGTCAAAGTGTATTAGGTTACCAAATGTAAATGAAATGAAAAAAAAATATATACTTATTGAATAATAAGCCCTCGGCCGAAAATCAATAACAAATACAACAAAATTAATTTCAATTTCATTTGATATTTCATTTGGTCAAGTTGATTAAATATCTAAAAACACCTTTAAAGATATTTTAATAAAGTCAACAAATGCAACATAATCATTTTAAATCAAATATCCAAAGTTAAGATATTTATATTTTAATTAATTTAATCATTTAACAATTAAATAATTAATTAATTAATTAAATACAAATATATATAAATATATGTATTATATTTACATTAAGTATCAAATACATATATTCATTTAGGATATTAGTCAAATATCTCAATTTGACTATTAATTAATGTGCATTAAATTAATCAAGTATTAAATGTAAATACACAATAATTAAGCAAATGACTATCGGGTCCCTTTAGCATGTATTTTGCGTTTAACCTTTAACGACTTTATAAATAATCAACATTATTTATATGTGTTGCTCTAGTGCTCTACGAGTATATTTCATTATTGAGACTCTCTAGATTCATGTATATCCGTCACGAAATCAAATTTCGTGTCCATAATTTATCCACCCGTAAATTATGACGATCACGAATAATCTCGCTAAATCATACAGGTCGAGGTCAATGAAAATGTATAATTCCTTCGTCACAGGTATCCGGATAAATCCCAGAGATATAGATGTAAACGTCAAATCTATACGTGGATTATCCAGTCGACTATTCTATTAGCAACCTCAAAAAGAATGTTTAGAACTAGCTTCTAAACTTTACCACGGGCCCATGGTTTTATCTGATTGCTAATCATATGGACTACCTATGCTCTGGTACACAGAACTGACGAAACCTATCTTGATACACATGTGACACCATGAGGATCTATCTACACCCAACGAACAGACGGAGGTCTGATCTAAATAGATCGGTGACGTGACTGCCATCTAAGTGTAGAAGATATCTCATGTGCCCACAATGACATCTCAAGTCTAAGAATCACAAGTGCTACTCAACCCGAGAAGATTCTTATTGACGTTGGTGTACCATCCATTAAGAATCTTCGGTGAGTCGTTCAGTGTTTATCCGCTATAAACACACACACGTCTATACTAGTCTCCAAGACTAATGGTTCATTGAGAAACCATTGGAATCATATATTCCAGTATACGACATGTACCGGTCTCAACGGGTTTACTATACTGACTAAGTAGTGTAAACCTTGACCATGAACAGTCTGAGAATGACAACATCATGATACTACTCAATGTCAGTTGCGACGCTTTTGCAACAGTATCATGACTAATCATTCTAAGGTCATTACGTCTTTACCATATAAAAAGATACATTATATTATAGAAACTGCACATATTATTCATAATAATAATATTTTACAGAAGTATTCAAAATAAATACAATCGGGAATTGGCGCTCTGAGCACCAACCCCAACAATCTCTCGATTCTTTGTAATTCTCTTCTCACCTAATTCCCCTCAATGTTAATAAGGTTTTTTTTTTATTGTATTATGTAATTGGGTAGAAGTTAAAATAATGCTTGCCGAGGAGAGGAAAATGAGTGATTTGTTCTAGGAATAATTTGTGAGATATCCATCCGCATATCATTATTAATTTATTTACCGCGCCTTATTATGCTTTTAGAATGCATGCTTAATGGTGTATGATGAGACCTAATCAAAGATAATTAATTGGTTGCCAATTACGTGAAAAACCCTCAATAAATATTAAGCGTTTTTCCTTCTATTGAATGATTCATTCTCAAGATCCAAGATTGACACTGGTTTGTTGGCCAAACTCAAGACTTTTGTCCATCGCGGATTTGTTTGAATCATGAAGGTTTTGTTCCATATCGTATGTCTTGTCCAAGTTGTGATTTGTTGGTCAAAGCCAAGATCACTTCTTGTCCATCGACATCGATTACGAAGCTTTCCAAGGTCAATGGGTCCCGCTTAACTGGAATCATTAAGCTTGTTTAGCCAAAGCCAAGGCTTAGTTGATTCAGAGGAAAAAAGTTAGGAAAATATATTAGATATATTGGCATATATATTATATATATGTTTCAGACTTGGAGGTCCACCTACCAGATCTAGGAATTTGATGAGATCCAATTGATCTTAGAGATCTACCGAGTTAAATATCATACAACTTGTTGGCCAAAGTCAAGGTTGTGTGTTATTTAACGGGATCCTAGCCCACTAGGAAATTAGGTTTCCAGAGTACTCAACAGAGGGTTAGAGGCTCGCCGAAAAATAGTGAGAGGCTAGTATTGAATTTGCAATTTCGTTCAAATACTTGCCAAATACGCGCTTTCAAATTATTTCGTCAATTATAAATATTTATTAGTTGGACTAATATTTTATTATTTTTCTTGTAACAGTTGGACTGTACCCAAACATCGTTAATTGAATAGTTTGACTATTGCAATTAAGATGACATGAAAGTTGAGCATTATAGATATTATCATGGGCGACAATGTCTTTAATGGCGCGAACTTTCAAGACTGGGATATGAATCTCAGGATTGTCCTGAGATCCGAGAAGTTGCTCTACACTATAGAGAGACCTTTTGGGCCTAAGCCTAGATCTGATCAGATAGTTGAGCTAGAGATTTGGAAGACTCATAGCGATGACAACTTCATTGCTCAATCTATAATGCTTGCTGCTATGACTCAACAATTCCGTCATCAGAACAAGAGATTGAATCCCTATGAGATGATGGCGAAGTTGCATGATCTTCATCGATCTAATCTTAGATCGCAGAGATATGAGTTGCAGAAGAAGCTCTTTCGCGCTCACATGTCAGAGGGTGCATCTGTCGAGCACCATGTGTCGCAGATGATTGCTGACATAGAACAGCTGGGACAGCTGGGCATAGTCTTTGAGGCTGAGACTTCTATAGATTTGATCTTACAGTCTCTCCCCGACAGTTGGAGTGGGTTCATCATGAACTACAATATGATGAACCAAGACCAAACTCTTGGAGAGTTAATGTCAACACTGCATGAAGTAGAAAAAGAGCTTCTGAAGGGCAAAAAACGCGAGGCGCACTTCGCTTCAACATTTCAGACTCCGAGGGCTTGGCCTAAGGCGACTGGAGGTGTAAAGAAAAAGAAGAAGAAGAAGGGCAATGCCAAATCGTCAAAACCTTCTGGGAAGGATAAGGACAAATCCCAAGATGTATGTCTGTAGTGCGGCAAGCGGGGTCACTGGAAGCGTGACTGCCGCGAGTATAAGACACACATGAAAGGAAATTAAAGCGGGAAAGTCACCGGCTTCAGGTATGTTTGCTATCGAAATAAACATGTGTACTACTAGTTTTAAAAATTGGATTTTTGATTCTGGTTGTGGTACTCATATATGTACTGATGTGCATGATCTGCAGATTAGCAGGAGACTGGCCTCATGAGAGATTGACATTCGCGTTGGAAATGAGACACGAGTCGCCATTTTGGCCATTGGCACTTATATTTTGGAACTGCCATCGGGGCATGTACATAAACTTTCAGACTGTTATTATGTACCTAGTTTGACTAGGAATATTATTTATGTATCTATGTTAGCCCAATGTAGGTATACTTTTGTATTTAGAAACACTGGGTGTTTTATGTATAAAAATGATATGGAGATTTTCACTGCTGATGTAAATAATGGTCTTTATATTTTGAATATAAATCAATCTCAAACATATAATGTAACAAACAAAAGGCTTAAACTAAGTAACAAAGATGAAACTTATATCTGGCATTGTCGTCTGGGACACATTAACAAGACTCGCATATCCACACTTTCGAAGAGTGGGTACTTGGACGGATTTGATCCAAATTCATATGACATCTGCGAATCTTGTTTATTAGGCAAAATGCCTAAATCACCTTTTAGCGGTAAAGGTGCATGTGCCACCGAACTGTTAGCCCTCGTTCATAGTGACGTATATGAGCCTATGTCTAGCCAGACTAGAGGTGGATATGAATATTTCGTAACCTTTACGGATGATGCATCGCGTTATGGTTATGTGTATCTTATGAGACACAAGTCGAAAACCTTTGAGAAATTCCAAGAGTTTCGACACGAAGTAGAAAAACAGACCGGTAAAAGTATTAAAACATTACGGTCGGACCGTGATGACGAATACTTAAGCAATGAGTTTCTTGATTACTTGAAAGAATATGATATTTTTTCACAGTGGACTCCTCCCGGAACACCGTAATTAAACGGTGTATCCGAACGGAGAAACCGAACTTTGTTAGACATGGTAAGGTCTATGATGAGTCGTACAGAGCTACCTATTTCCTTCTGGGGATATGCATTGAATAGTGCAATACTTATTTTGAATAAGGTTCCATCAAAGTCTGTTCAACAGACACCATATGAAATATGGGCATGAAAGAAACCGGGTTTCTCATTCATGAAGATTTGAGGTTAATGGGCATACGTCAAACGTTTGGAAGGTACCAAACTAGAACCCAAATCGGATAAATGCCTATTTGTAGGATATCATAGGGAAACCAAATGATATTACTTCTATCACCCACAAGAGAACAAAATATTTGTTGCTCTACATGCGGTTTTCCTTGAGAATGAATTCCTAAATGCAGTGGTAAGTGGGAGGAAAGTAGAACTTGATGAAAATCAGACTGTTCCTGGCACAGAATCCTTAACGGAACATGAACAGTTCATCAAGGATGAAACTATACCACAGTCTCCGAATACACAAAAACCGCGTAGGTCGGAGAGAGTCAGAAAACAACCTGAGAGGTATGGGTTTCTGATCTCACCTCATGTGGATATTAATCTAATTGAGGAAGACGAGCCGACTACATATGAGGAAGCGATACAAGATATCGACTCCGCTTTATGGCAAGAAGCCATGAAGTCCGAAATGGATTTCATGTACACCAACCAAGTTTGGACACTGGTTGATGCACCAGAAGGCGTAAAACCTATTGGTTGCAAATGGGTCTTTAAGAAGAAGACTGACATGGATGACAACATACAAACGTACAAAGCTAGGCTTGTAGCGAAAGGGTATCGTCAACGACATGGTGTCGATTACGACAAAAATTTTTCACCCGTTGCCATGATTAAATACATTCAGATTATGCTTGCTATTGCTGCATATTTCGATTACGAGATATGGCAGATGAACGTCAAAACCGCTTTCCTTAACGGAAACCTTTTGGAAGATGTTTATATGCAACAGCCTGACAGTTTTGTCATACCAAGACTTGCAAACAAGGTTTGTAAGTTAAATCGATCTATTTATGAATTGAAGCAAGCATCGCATTCTTGAAACCAATGTTTTGATGAGATCATAAAAGAATATGATTTCGATCAAAACGAGGATGATCCTTGTGTATATAAGAAGGTTAGTGGGAGCGCACTGACATTCATTGTCCTTTATGTCGATGATGTATTGCTTATTGGCAATGACATTCTCATGTTACAATCGGTGAAAACTTGACTTTCATTAAAATTCTCCATGAAGGATCTGGGAGAAACTGCCTTTATTCTAGGAATAAATATATACATAGATAGATCTAGAAAGCTGCTTGTAATCTCCCAGAGTACATATGTTGACAAAATGTTGAAGAGATTCAACATGGATCAGTCCAAGAGGGGACTATTGCCAGTGTTACATGGCGTCACTCCATCTAAGGACATGTGTCCTAAAACTCAAGATGAGAGAGATAACATGAGTTGGATCCCGTTCGCCTCGGCAGTCGGATCGATCATGTATGCCATGATATGTACGCGACCTGATGTCTCGTATGCATTAAGCATGTGTAGTCGCTATCAGGTCGATCCAAGTGATGGTCACTGGATGACAGTTAAGAATATCCTTAAGTATCTTAGACGAACTAATAATGCTTTCTTAATCTATGGAGATGGAGAACTTGAGGTAACTGGGTATACCGATGCAAGTTTCCAAACCGATAAAGACGACTGCAAGTCCTGATCCGGGTACATATTTTGTTTGAACAACGGAGCAGTAAGCTGGAAATCTTCCAAGCAAGAGACTGTTGCCGATTCAACAACAGAAGCGAAATACATTGCTGCAGCTGAAGCAGTAAAAGAGGCAGACACTATTCCAGCCTCATGCCTTACATGTGACATCCGATACTAGATCGCAATACGCAATACTACGTATACTACGCCTGACATAGATTATATATTCATTTAAGAATATTTCTGGAGATTTGGGTAGGCACGACGTTTTGCTAGAAGCCAACCATGTCTCTTAAATCGGTAAAAATGTGGTACGAGGCACGCACATGTTCGGATAATCCGACGATCGGATTTACTGCCAACATATCCAGGGATCTCATTGGTCGCTTCCCGAAGATTCACTAATGTCGTATGATTCGAACATAATTAATATAGGATTAATTACGGAGAGATTTTATCTGAGATAAAATACTATTAGAAGAGAGAGAATGATTAATTTGGAATTAATCGATAAAATAATATATTCGATATATTAAATGAAATTAGATTTCATAACGGAATTAAAATTAGATTTTAATTCGGGCGAACGAATTAATTTAGAATTAATTAGCGAGCGACGTGAATAATAATTTTACTAGGCATAATTATTTAATTAAATTTGATTTAATTACGTCGCAATGGAAAATTCATTAATTCGAAATTAACGAACCCGAGCCCCGGAAGTTTTTGCGGGCCCACTCGGATTTTGAATTCAAGTGGGGCCCACAAGTCACTTCACTTGTCATTCATTCACATTTTAATGATGGAAATAAGTAATGATTTGTAGGTAACTTACCAAACACTCAACTTTTTAAATGATGATAGACTTTTACCTAAACTTGGTTTTGGTATATCTTATTTTGATTTTGGAAATCATTTACAAAAGTCATCACTTTAAACAAAAATTGAAAACTCTCTCTCTCTCCCAAAACCTCCATTGCAGTGACTCTCCAAGGCCAAAGGGAAAATTTTGTTTCAAAATTTTCAAGTGCTAGCACACAAAGAATCATATCAAGGTGATAGTGAAACCATTCCCAAGAGCTTGGAATCAATCTCAAAGCTTGGAGCTTGGACATCAACATTCAAAGAGAAGATCTTGGAGCACTTCTCAAAGGAAATTTTTATTATCAACGCATCATATATCCGTTCAAAGTGAGTATAATTCCGCTATTCTCCTTTACGTATTCACACTATTTTATGCTTGGATTGATCTTGGGATGACCTTAGAAACCCAACATTGGGAAGATCGGTAGATCATTTGGCCGACTTCTTGAAGACCGATGTGAGATTAGAGTGGTTGAATTTTTTCGTCCGATACGTGTCATTATTCAAGCGCTTTTTACAGGCTGGCATTATTATTGTTGCGTGTGGCAGTGGAGAAAATAGAGTGACGTGACAGGCCATTAGGCGACGGGTTTGCTTTCAGCGACGACAGTCTTGGGGCAGAGAGCCCGTCAATCAGTCGGAGATCACGCGGGAAACGTCATAAAGCTAGATGAACAGTGTTGTAATTCTCTGAGTATACAAAGAGAAGTTAAATTCATTTGTAGAGAGAGAAAAATGGATATCGAAATTTGTAAAGAAGATGATGAACACCACTTGTAAAAACTCGAAAGGCAAACAACTCGGTTTCATTTATACATCTCTTCAAACAGGTCGGCCGAATTATTTTTCATAATAAAAACAACCCCACCACTTTGTGCCCGTGGACGTAGGCAGGACTCGCTCCGCCGAACTACGTTAAAACTCTCATTGTCGACTTTGTGTTCTTTTTGCCTTTTATCGTGTTTGTTTTTGGTCTCCCCATAACCAAATAAATTCAAGATTGAAGTAGGATTATCTTGGGAGAGTTATCTCGAAACTGCCTTTGGGACGAAAATCACCCGTCAACAAATGCATTATTTGTTATCTTTATCCATAAGGTTATTTTTGTACGCAATGAGGTCAACTAACACTACAGGAGTAAGGAAAAAAATTATCACGGGGTTAATTTGCAAATTAATCGTAATTTGAGCTATTTTTCTAAATTTAATGGATTAATCTGACAAGTCATAACGTTAATGGGCCCCACGGAAATCCATTCAAACTACAGAGAGAGAGAAAGAGACGTGAACAGCCGTAATCACCTTGTGCATTTCAAAAATTGCCCAAATCACATTTCAATTTTTAAAATTTTTTTAAATACGAGCTTACTGCTATCAGATATTCAAAAAACACTGGATCTCATCCGTACACGTGTCCAAGCAAATTAAAGAAAATCATATCCATTTCTTGTTCCATTACCGCCAAATTCCAGTCCCATCTATTTCCTACAATAAACCTAAGGCCATCTGAATCCAACGGCTGATAAATCCTCATAGCTCTTTCACTCAATCTCATCCGTCAAACAAATTCTTTCAATTTCACCCGTCCGATCATCCGACACTCGCATCCAGTCGTAAAATATTCACCAAAATTCAATTTCAAAGAGAAGAGAGGGAGAGGAGAGCAAAAAAAAAAAAAAAAATGCAGCCAAAATCCTTAGGCCCCTCTCGCTTTCCCAGAGTTTAGATTCCATCAAATCGAGCGCCGCCGTGTTCGGCAAACCGACGCCGTTTTGAATTTGTCTACGCGAGAATAAAAATATCTCATTCCGTCGTCCGTACAAATCGGCGGTTTCGTTAGATTCAGGTCAGCTCTTTCCGGTGATATGTTTTTAGAAGTTCGGTGGCTAGCGTAGGAAGCAAAACGACATTGTTTAGCTGTCGTTTTTTGGAGATAAGACGCAGATTTTGATTTTGATTTCGATTTCTGTTTTATTTTTTTTTAAATATTTATTTATGGTTGGAAAATTTATTTGAAAAATAAATGGAACAAGGCGAGGCGATTTCTGATTTCGCGCCAAAGAAATTGGCGAGGCAACTGGATTTCACCATGTGCCGTGCGTCGGCCGACGGTAAAGTGCCGGAGCAGTCGATAAAGACACAGTCACTGCCGTCACAGTCGCAATCGCACTCACCGTTGCAGCCACAGCCGCCGAAATCGCTACTGCAAGTGCAATCGCAGGTGGCGTCACTGTCACCATCACAGTCACAGCCACTTGTACCATTGCAGTTACTCCCACCGTCGTCGCAGCCCCAAGTGCAAGCACATATGAAGTCACCGTCACAAGCAATGCCGCAATGGCAAGCGCGGCCGCAGCACGTGCGAATGGTGAATCGGGTGCCACACCGGTGCATAAACTTCCCCCCTGCCGACTCTACCTCTTGTGTAAGCTTTTGAATCCATTATTGGTTTAAGATTTGAAAAGCCTAAATATGATTAAGTTTGAAAATATGTGATTAAGGTTAGAAATACTTATGTTATTGGGATGTTTTATTCATTGATGGATGTATCGATTTTTTTAATTGTTGTGGAGGTGTGTTTAATTTATGGTAAACATGGGAAAAAGTTGGAGGAGACTTTGCGTTACAAATGAAATTCATATTTCACGGAAAGACACATACAAAATTATCGCATGTTAATGTTAGGTGTTATACTTTAGTGAATTACAATAGAATCTGTTTGGATACTTGATGAAACTTTAAAGGTCTTAAAAGATACTTTCTATTCAGTTTTAGTAAGGACATTGAAAATTTTTTGTGCAATGTTAGAGGAGATTTTGGACACTGTGACTGAGTACCCAAAAACATAAAGATATATCCCTCATGTTTATTTGTGACGAGAAGTTCAGATTGGGTATATGCATAAGAAATTATAATTCTTTCTTTTCAACTTCTTTCCATTCCAGTGCTGTGGGTCTTTGTTGCAATTCATAGTTCGATACTACCTTTAACATTTAATATGCACATTCCTTTCTTTTTTTTCCTATTAAGTGGTCTTATAAATTTGTTGCCTTTTGTTTTGCCTGTATATCGATAATGTTTGCACCTCTTGGTTTGATATCACGCTATTAGTTGTGTACTTGTAGTGTAATTTTTTGGCTCACCTTCTGCTGATTATGGTTTTATTTCTGCATTTAAAGAAGCTTGAAATTGGTATAGATGTTCCAAGATTATATGCGTACACTAGATTGATCTTTTTAACTGTTGGTCATTATGTGTTTTTCCCCTCAGAAAGCAAGAGTCCCCTAGATCACGACCACGAGCTAACACTGATGCAAAAGATGGTACTCCAAAGAAACAAAAGCAATGTAATTGCAGAAACTCTCGATGTTTGAAGTTGTAAGTACATAGCTTTCCTTTTATGGTTTTCAGCCATGCAGGATGTTTCCATTTTCCTTTTGTCTTTTCCACTATATTATAATTGTTGTTTTCTCACAAAGACTTCATGAAGATTTGAACCAACCTCTATTCCAACACTTCACTAGCTAGGGGCACTTTTTAACTCCCAATTCAAAGAAAAGTTATTGAAGTAGATTATATTTAGCGGTAAACAGAATATGGCTATTTCAAATTTGTCAATTTGCATGTATTGTTGATATCATTTTAATATTTTATTAAGGGATATTATCATTTTTCCACCCGGAAATTAGCTTAGGTATGAAAAAATAGTTATTTTCATATATCTCCCCAGAAGTATGATGTATTGACACTTCAAGAGAATGTATCTTTATATTATCAGTGACCTCTCCTACAGAGTACAAACGTTTTAAAATTCTCAAGTATATGAGGGCAAAATGGTATGATACTAGTAAAATATTCAATAAGTGTCTTTGATATATACACTGGATAAAGAGTAAAACACTGTTATCCAGCTCGCAAATGAATCTAAAGATTTTAACTATTCTCTTTCCAAATAAAAAAAAAATCTCGTCCCCTAGTTCATCAACAATCTCTTCAACACAAAATCAAAATCTCGGCTA
Source organism: Zanthoxylum bungeanum (assembly GCA_019454045.1). Taxonomy (NCBI): domain Eukaryota; kingdom Viridiplantae; phylum Streptophyta; class Magnoliopsida; order Sapindales; family Rutaceae; genus Zanthoxylum; species Zanthoxylum bungeanum. Next base: position 6,663 of record SKCR01044890.1, on the reverse strand, counting down.
TGATCTGCCATGGACGAACACGCGGCTGGTGTTGGAGAAATCACGCCGTCAAGAGATTATCGCAGATGTCTGACGCACGACGCAGTTATAATCAAACCTAGAAAGTTATTTTTGATTCATTATTAAGGATTTTTAGTAATGGGTTAATTTACTTTGTTGCAGTTGAAGTCAGAATAATTAGTCTAATTTGGTATGGGTTTTAGGCGTTGACATTCACGAATATGAAAATGGGATAATTCACTCGATTGTTGTTGTTCAAGTTAGAATATTGAGTTCAATAATTGAAATCAGTTTTTTTATTTTTATTTTTTATTTATTTTTAATTATTATTGATCTTCACGATTTGTGGAAACATTGAGTTTTAAACTGGGGTTGTGTATTCTCCACAACCCATTGCAAAAGATTCGCTTTTTTTTTAATCATAAGGCTGAGTTCTTTCAATCACTTAGAAGATAATTAGCTTATAAAGATTGATTTCTGTTCTATGTTATTGTTCTTTTCTTTGGGTTTCACTTAGGAAAGTGAATGATGGTCAAGGAAGAGAACCTAGAAGCCCTGAAGAGATGGTAATAGAGTGAGAGAATCCAAAAAGGATTGTTGCCGATGTTTATGGACTTCAATTCATTGGATTAAAATGTTTTCACATAAATGCTGTGGAGTTTCGTGCTTGGTATAGTGATAGTTTATAGAATAAGTTAGAGATGTTGTTGAGCTCTTGCTGGTGTTGGGACTGAATATTACATGAAGAATGTTCAAAAAGTGAAGCCTTTAGAAGCTTAAGTTTATGAGGAATCACTTCCCTTGGATTGTCAAGCCTCTTTGGTGTCTCTTCACCTCACCGATGTTTTGCCATGTATTTATTACTTTGGCAACACTTATTAACCACCATTCAGTCACATAATTTTTTTTTTTTTTTTAAATTTTTGGCTCAAAGGGTATTTTAGTATTTACATGGTCAATTACCCCATGGGAGGTATCTGAGAATACAGAGACACATTTGTTTAAAGTGTCAATGCATCATACCTGAGGGGATGTATCTGAAAATAATCATGAAAAAAACTCGAAAACTTTAAACAAGTTCAAATTTACACCCAAAATTTCATCAATGCAGTAATTTACACTTTTTAAGTTCAATTTTACATCCAAAGTTTCAATCAACGTATTAATTTACACCTAAAAAATTTTAGTCAATGTATTAATTTACATCTAAAATTTGTAATTAGAACACTGACTAAAATTTTTGGTCAAAATTGAACTTGTTTAAAATTTTTGGGTTTTTCATATATAAGTCAATTTTCAGGTGTAAAAATGATAATTTCCCTTTAATTAAAATATAAACTCGAAATTTTCTTTCATGTTCTCTTTTCTTTATAATTATCCTACAGGAGTGATAGATTTAGCAGACTAATATATAATATGTAACATGTTTAGCCAAATGGCCATATCTTCTTCTTCTTCTTTTTATAATTACAATATCAATAAACAAAGTTTTGCAATTCTTAGGTACTGTGAGTGCTTTGCTGCGGGAATTTATTGCGATGGATGCAATTGCGTAAATTGTCATAATAACGTGGAGCATGAGACTGCTAGGCAAGAGGCCGTTGGAGCGACATTAGAGCGCAATCCAAATGCATTCAGACCGAAAATTGCTAGCAGTCCACAGGGAGCTCAGAATGCTAGGGTATTTTATCCGACTTCACTGACTTTTGAGACAATGTTTTCCGACATAGTAAAATTTTTAAGTTCTACAGTGCTCTTGCATTGACTTTATGTGACTGAATGAAGTGCTGAGATCAAGTTCAGAAATGGAGTTAGTAATTTTATAATTATGGAAAATTACTTTTTTCAAAGAACAAAAATAAGAAAATGACGAATATTTTTGTGAAATCTATGTATTGGTTCTTTTTTTTTTTGGGCCCCCAGTGATTATGATCTTTACAGTAGCATTTAATATCTCTCGAAACAACTCCAGGAAGATGCACGGGAAGCTCAACTAGCAGCGAAGCACAATAAAGGATGTCACTGCAAGAAATCAGGATGCCTCAAGAAGTATTGTGAATGCTTCCAAGCCAATATTCTATGCTCTGAAAACTGTAGATGTTTAGACTGCAAAAACTTTGAAGGAAGTGAAGAACGAAGGTCTCTTTTTCATGGAGGTCATAATGGTATTGCCTTCATGCAAAAAGCAGCTAATGCAGCGATTAATGGGGCTGTGGGTTCTTCTGGATATGGTACTCTTCTGACCTCGAAAAATAGAAAAAGTGAGGAACTCATATTTGGTGTAGCTGCCAAAGATCAAACCATCGTCAGAAGTGCACAATGTCAACAGGTATTTTTTTTAACATCCTTAGATTGTATGAATATGTATATTCATGGATCGGGATTACTAATAAGTTGAGTTCTACATGTGTGACTTTATGTTTAAGTGATGCTTTTGTATATATTTTATTAATTTATACATATATATTGGAACAAAGGTCTTTTATTGCTAGTGGTACTTGTATGAACATATCAGTATGGATTCTTCTTGTTTGGCTGCTGGAGGATTTTAGCTGCTATATATGGCTTTTCATCCACAACCAACTTAGATTTTATCCATTTTTTTAAGTTAGAACATATGAAACGAAAACAAATATGATTGATGTTGAGCATAAGATCTTTCATCCATCAGGGAAACCATGTACGAAATTCTACAGTCCCTTCTTTCCAGTCTATCCCTGTTTCTCGGACTGCTAATGCGGCAGTACTGGGTTCAAAATCGGCCTTAAGGTAAGGTTTTTTTTTTTCCTCTTATTCTCTCTCTTTTTGGGTCATCTATTTTCTCAATGGAAAATTTTCTTCACTATCGGTTTTACTCTAATTACCCTATTTACTTATGACTGAAGATCTCCTTTGGCGGACATTCTCCAACAACAGGACATGAAGGAGCTATGCTCACTTTTGGTCATAGTTTCATCAGAAGCTACAAAGACAATTACAGGTCTTGATTATTATACAAATATTATTTTACTGCTTGTTTCTCCGCATTAGTTTGGTGTTAATTTTACCAAATATATCGCTTAAATCCTTTATATTTATCTATTATTAAGTCTATTATAGAGTAGTTTGATTTTAAGTTTATAATCTTACCTCAGTTGCTGTGCAATGTGCTACTGCATAAAGTAGTTTCCATAAGTTTAAAGAATTTGAAATGACAGTTATTTTGCATATCTGCACTGATCATTTGGAAACATTATAATCTATCTCAAATTAAAAATCAGCATCTCTTATCTCAAGAAGACTACTCAAATTTCTAACTTATATCTATATCTGTTAAATATCATTTAGAACCCGCTGTACAGCATGATGACACATGTCTATTTTGATGTGAAATCTTACTTATTCTGCAAACTCATTTGGTTAATTGGTTTCCCTTGTGTTATCTTTTCTTGTAGTATTTCTTAATGCTACAGATTCTATTTTTGTTTTGTCATTCTATTTATCCTGCTTAAAAGATTTGGGAATCTTATATTTGATTTACTTTGGTGTACTTTTTTTGTTTTTTCTTGCAAAATGTAGGTTTCACAATTGAAATGCTAATGTCTGTTAAATTATGATGTTATTCTTTGCCTATACCTAAGGGGCAAGGTGTAAGTTTAATAAGTTGGAAATTTGTAGACATTAGCATTTCAAAACTCTGCCTAAGATAGTCTGTTTGTTTCTTAAAATGTGGTCTGGTTCTTTGAATAAAATACTTCTGTAATTCAAATAGGTGAAATGGACATGCAAACAGCGAGAGCGGGTTCTATAACTTCTGGTGCTTCATCCATTCAAGAAAGTGAAGATAGTAGAAAAGGAAATGAAGTTCACAATGGTTTCCCTGATGATTGTCTGAGTGGGAATCAAATGGATGTGGATGGAACAAGTGGTTCTGTGTCAGATAGTGGCGATGTGCTAAATGATAGACCATTGTCTCCTGGAACACGTGCATTAATGTGTGATGAAGAGGATTCGGTGTTTATGCAAGCTGGGCCACCAATCGGGTTGGCAAGTCATTGTAAAAACAGTACTCAGAAACCTAATGGATATGACAATGAATCCACAAGGATCTATGCTGAGCAAGAAAGACTCGTCTTGACAAGGTTCCGGGATTTTCTTAACCGGCTCATAACTTGTGGGAGTATAAAAGGTAATTTTCTTGTTTTTAAAATTTTAAAATTACTAAAGTAGAGAGCGACTTGGGGCTTTCATGATGGCCGCAAACCATTTCCCACAAGTGGTTAAAACTTGCAAATCTCATATTTTGATGTCATATTATTGGAAGAAGCATTTTTATAGATGCTCCTCCTTTCCAAACATCTCTAATTTGGTCCGTTTAAAGTCATTGAACCCTTCCATTATTGAATTGTAGTTCTCAAGTGAACTTCAGTCTGTAGGTGTCTAGGTGATAGTTACTCGTGCCATGATACAAAGGAGTTTTTTACTTTTAATTACAAAATGTATTTTTAGTCACATAATTTTTGACTTGTATTGAACATAAATATATCCATTGATCTCATACAATCTAATGGTGAAGACTCAAAGTCAAAAGTATCATTTACTGTAGCCAACTCATCCATTCTCTTTGCTATTGGATGGAATAGAACCAATATATGAAAATTTGTATCAAGTAAAAACTTTTATGTGTAGGGAACACCACTCTTTAGAAATTAAGTCCTTGTGATTTTATTTGTTTGTTGGTTGAGTAAAGCTGGACTCATATACAGTGTTCTAAAACGCCCCGCCTAGGCTCGCCTAGGCGGCGCGTATAGGTTCGGTTATATACAAGTATAGAATTCCTAGAGTTGAAATTGAAGACTAATGACTAATTCATAATGAGTAGCATTGGAAATTGTTGTTTTAAGCAAACTTAGGCACGGGGTAGCCTTTAAAAATGGAAGATGTTTTCATTTTCACCTTGGCACTTCGTTCATTTATTACCTGAAGTGACAAATGATGATAAACCTTGTTGTGTGTTGCAGAAACAATGTGTTCTCCGCTGGTCAAAAGTGAAACAAGAAGCCAGCAAAAAGAAGCCGTAGAAGATGGCACCTCAAGAGCTGGAATTGAGGCAAGGATTTACAAAGAGCTTATTGGCAATGGCAGCGCAAAATCTTCAGTTCCAATGACTGTGGAATCATCCCATGCTATGCCAACAGTCCCTTGCGTGCATAATCGCGACCTGCCCATGAAGGTTGGGTTGCCGAATGCCATTGGACACAGAGTGATGGATTCGGATATTAAGAACCGAAACTAACAAAGAAGATGTTTGTCCAAGATCCACTGTTCTTCATGTAGTTAACAATAATTTCCCAGGTTCCTACAATTAGAAACGTTCTTGGCCTAAAACCGATACCTAATTATTACTAATTCTTTTAGGCTGCTTATTGCTTCTTTCCTGGTGCCAAGGTATAGTGGAAATGTGTGGAATATCACTTAAACCAATTTCCTTGTATACGTTTAAGGTCAGATTGAGAGTACTACTTAACTAGCGCTTTCGTGATCTTGAGCACTCCCAAATGGACCCTTAGTCTATAGACATCCGTGTGCTCTTTCAGATAAACATATGCCTCCAGATTGATGATCTGCGACTTCGGAATTTATATTTATCTGATGAATACCATTAGCCCGGCGATTTGTGGATTCTGTGACATTCAAATGCTGCAAATAGATATTGAACGCTGCTTCCTTGCACTTTCCAGAACTGGTCTTTTGGGTTGGTTATATTAATGTAGCTTCCTTCGACCTTCGTTCCCCGTTCATTTTCAATTCAAACAAAACTTGTTTCTGTTTGCTGCTGTATTGTACATTTAGCTGATGCTGGCACTGATTGGATCAAGCAAAACGGATGGGACAGGGTGAGCAAAAAAATCTTAGCCTCGTTTGAAATTTAAAAAGAAAAAGTGAGATAAGCATGCAAATCATACTCAATAAATCCATATTCCATAATACTCTTTTTTTGGAATCGGAAATCCCACCATCAAATCCCTCATTTTGGGCTTAAACGGAGTTAGTAAAACTTCCCGTTATTCCATGCTCTTATAAAAAAAACACACTTTCTGTATTCGAACCCAGGACATTCATAGAAGACGTAAATCCATAACACATCTAAATTCATCCTGAATCTTTTTGGTTTAAGTCGTTTTGAAAGAATTTCAAATTAATTTTTGGATCGATTAGTGGAAAATAAAACCAAATTCAATTTATTTTATTTTATTTTTTATTTTTATATAAAATCGATCCAAAAAATCAATTCCGTTAGTATTTTCCCAGCTACTAATTACATAACTGTAATTTCAGACAATAATTTGTAATATATCCAGTTACCACCTTCTACCATTTCTGCACCAAGCCAAACCACTTTAGGTGGTGATTGAAAAATGGAGAAAACATCAAAGGAACTTTAGGTGCAACTTTGAAAATGGTGGAAGATTACAAGTTAACTTTAGGTGGATTACTATTGTTTTGTTGACAAATTTGAGCATATATTTTGTTATAAATAGAGAGCTTGGTTGTAAGCTCAACGCACTCCAAAAATTGCAAGTTCCATGGTAAGAGAGATTGGAGAGTGTAGAGAGTGAAGGTTTTTGTAAAGTCTAAACACTTTGTAATTCTATTCTTGTAAGTAATAGAGATTCAGTTTTT
>SKCR01044889.1:0-47792 GCA_019454045.1 Zanthoxylum bungeanum | reverse complement strand
TCCTATGCCCTGGGTATGAGTCATGTGTGTAGACTCAGGGTTATTGGCAGCCTTTTGCTAATTCAGCCTTGTTTGGCAGCCCACGATGCCACTAAGGCCATATGAAGACATGATTTTATGCGAGTTTGTAGTGTGGGACCAAGTGTTGTGTGAGACACAATGACGTTTGGGTCCTTAGCTCAAATTTAGCCTGTATACAATCCAAAAACATTAGTATTTCGAGATTATCTTAGTTATAAAGAATGAAGGAGTTGAGGTATATGAGCAAGAATGATATCCGGAATACTGATCCATTTATGAAGTACAACAAAAGAAATCATGATCGATTTCGTGTTCTTATCAACATGTGTCCCTTCAAGGCTTAAGGTTCTTTGTGAACATGGAAAGTTTATTAGAAATATTTGACTAAGGAGAAGATCATGTATCCAAATCAGTGATTTTCTTGTGTCCCAATTATTTTAAAATTAGAACACGTGACACTCATTGATTAGACGGTTCTATAGAACTTGTCCTCATATAAATTTATCTAATGACTAAGTAACTAAAACAAACAGCTTTGGCCATCCAACGCCCCAAAGCCACGTAAAATGCTAGCATGGCAAGGACGAGCGCACTCATGAAGCGAGACCAGTGGCATAGAAGTGAGTGTTGTATGGGGCATAGACGTAGGGGATAAAAATTGAATATATTACAACATTTGAGGTCCTAGTATAGAGTTGGCCCTAGCTCATTGTTGTGATATTTTATATCGTCCCGCAAGTATACGGTGTCAAGTTTTAATATAAATGAGTTTAGAGTGTCGATATAATATTCTTTACCACTTTCTGAATACAATATTCATTAAATGGATAAGAATATGTGGTGTGATCTCATATCAGACCATTCTTTACCATACAGAATAAGCATCTAATGCTTATGTGACAAATCTCATAAAGCATTGTTCTGAGTTATTTAGTTAACCGAATATTTTTCTTAATATTTATCTCTACATCAATGACACTACTAGTCATTTTAAAATATGTAATAACTATTTATAAAGAACAAGTACCTATCCAATAGTCACAAGTTCTGATATCAAATATCAAAACAATCATTAAACAATATTTTAAATAACTTGACGGGAGATTCGATATCCAATACATGTAGTTGCCATATTGTGAAAATCAATATTTCCTATACACAACTATACGCATCTCCTTTCTTTAACTTTATAATTTGCCTTCAACTATTCACAACAATTGCAAATAATTGATTAGCAAACTGTGTCAGACACATTACCTCTAAAGGTCACTAATTTAAGAAACGTCATTATCAGATAAACAAATACCTAATGGAGAATTCTTAATGCTAGTCAAGAATCTCGAGACATGAACTAATTCACGTCAATTCTGACTACATAAGAAACTATTCTCTCAAGACTATTATATCCTGAAATGGATATCTATTTAGATTATCTATCGTGACTTAGAAACTAAGTCACTAACCATCTTGATTTTTCAAGAAAATCGGAACAACAATTCCAGATGGTTTTAACTAATCTAACAATATCCAAGCCTACTCTAAATCTAGAACCTATTTTAGAAATCTGCAACCATAAGGAAAGTCAGAAAACATATACAAATAATATGCATGCAGCGGATTAGAATTTTTAATTCTATCAACATAATAGAATAAAGGAAACATAAGCAGCAATTTTCATAATATTACACACTGTTTTAGTTATGGAATTTTAAACCAATCAGTGCCTCCTAATATTTTACGTAATACCGTAATCCCCAACGGAAAACGAGAATTCAATGATTCAATTGAATTCCATAGTGAGGGTGGACCCTATGAATATATTTCGACTCACATCTTTGGCACGTTCTCGCCTACGTATATTCATTAGGTAGACAACTCATTGTCAGTAACTCACTAGTGACTCATAGGTTCCGGTACTGGTCGTTTCTCATTGTGACAGCTTTGGCACGTTCACAAGGAGGCGTACCAAGGTTAAACTTGTCAATGATAAATTCAAGATACTTGCGTAGTCCTGACAGCTTTAGCACGTTCAGGATTTCCGCTTTCGCTTGAATTTATCTAGTGTCACATATAAATCCGGTATGGATAAATTTCTATCAACTACACCCTCACTGATTTGGCACTTTATTGGATGCAGCCATAGAACAAATATCCAAAAATCGTATTGACAAGACGGACCAAGAAATATGCATCCAATACATATTACTTTAAAACCTTATTAATTAGGGATTTTCCGCAAAGATGTTATGCATTTAATTTAATCAAATTAAATAAATAAAAGCATGCATAAACTAAAGAAAAAATTAAACATTGAATTTAAAGGCATATTCATATCATGTGTTGAGGTTCAGATCTGCTCTGATACCATTTTTGTTGCTGTTTTGGGCAAAATATCCGGGTTACGCAGCGGAATGCGGGAAAATCAAATTTTCTCGTTTCTTTAATTTTTCTTGGGTAATTAAAATAAACTTATTTATTTTAATCACTCAATACTGAAAAATAGAATTTTTAACCCATAAATCATAATTTCAGTAAATTACCATAAGACCAAAAAACTTTCCATTTCATCATTTTAGTCCTAGATTGTTCAAAACAAGCTTAGGTGATTTTCAATCACAACTAAAGTGATTTGTACATCAAATATACATGAAAAATAGAATTCTGAAAATTTTTCCAGATTTTCAGTAATTACGGAAATACACCAAAACTTTGCATTTTGATCATTTTAGTCATAATTTGTCAAATACAAAATTAGGTGATTCCAAATCACTACCAAAATGATCTATACATGTCTTATACATGAAAATAAAAATTTACAATTCAAGAAACCAATTTTCTCTAAATTTCCGAGAGGTCCCTCAAGTTTCCAAGAATTACACTTTAGTCCAAATTGGTTCAAAACCATTCAAGATCAAGTCCAATCAATACCAAAATTAATATGCATCATATATACATCATTAATTAACACATATATGAAAAGTAACAAATTTGTATAGGGTTATGAACCCTAATTTTACAATTTCCACAAATTGATAAATTAACACCAAATTAAACAAATTCAATACTTTAATCCAATCCTTACCACACCAAACAAGTCTCACCACCATGAAACAACTCAAGAACAATTATAGGTCATTTATGAGTGGTTAAGTAACTCTAGAATGGCAACATCACCATCAAATGGCTAAAAGAATGCTTAATAACACCTTATAAGCATTCTTCCTCAACATGCATGCTAACAACTTTCATCTAAGCTTCCAACACAAATATTACACACTAAAAGTAGTAGAGAAAAAAAATACAAACATCATGTTAAAGCTTGAAACCCTAGAAACAATTTTCTAGTTGAAAAGGAATTGAAAAACTTACTTTTTTTTTCAAGATTTCTCTAAATCTTCTTCCTTTTCCTTTATTTTTTCTCTCAACCTTTCTTTGTAATATTTTTGGGGGCTTTTCACTTAACTTGAAGCAAATGAAAAATTAAAGCCTTTTATACCTAGGGATGGACGAAATAGCAAGGAGAAAATGGTAATTTTATTTTTAAATTTCTTTAATCAAATTAAAGAATTCAAATTCAATTTGACTACCATTTTCAAAAAGCAAAATACATGTGCACCAATCAAAATTATCCATTTAAAAGCATAATAATGATAAAGATAAACATATTAAATAATTCTAATTATTTAACAATTAAATAATTAGACATTACTTAATACAAATATCTAAATATATGTATCAATTTTATATTAAATATTCCATAATACATATATTTGAAACACATGTCAATCATAATACATATATTTGAAACACATGTCAAATACTTTATTTGAAAAAATAATTAATCTTTATTTAATAAAATCAAGTATTTAATCTAAATACACACTAATTAGAAAACGGCCGGGTAACCCAATAAGCATGCATTTTTCGTTTAACAATTAAATGATTTATAAATAATCAATATTATTTATAATAATTGTCATAGTGCTCTACGAGTATATTTCATTAGTGAGACTCTCTAGGTTCAGATATATCCGTCACAAAATCCAATTTCTTGTCCATAATTTACCCACCCGTAAATTATGACGAACACAAATAAACTCTCTGAACCATACAGGTCGAGGTCACTGTATACGTACAATCTCTCTGTCACAAGTATTCGGATTATCCCACAGATATAGATAAAAACGTCAAATCTATATAGGTATAATCTCGTCAACGATTCTATTAGCATTCTCTTAATAACACTTAGAACTTACTTCTATAGTGTACCACGGGCCCATGGATTTAACAGATTGCTAATTACACATTTAATACCTATGCTCTGTACACATAACTGACGGATCCTTTCTTGATACGCACAGGATATCCTGAGGATCAGTCCACACCCAACGAATAGGCGGAGGTCTGATCTTAATAAATCGGTGACGTGACTGCCATCAAAGTTTAGAAGATACCTCATACATCCACAGTGGTATCTCAAGTCAAAGGACCACCATGCTCACTTGACCCGAGAAGATTCCTATTGACGTTGGTGTACCATCTATTAGGAAATATTCAGTGAGTCATTCAGTATTTATCCAATATAAACACCTATATGTTTATACGAGTCTCCTCAGACTCATAGTTCATTGGGATAAACCATCAGACCAAGTCTCGATATACGATGTGTATTGGTCTCAGTAGATTTTACTAACCGACCCGTGTTAGTAAATCTTGACCAGGAACTTTATTTGATAATATTCTTCTAGTATTGACACTTCCCAATGTCAATTACAAACTACTTTGTAACTGCGTACTACATTATATATTATCAGGTATTTGTCTAATATATACATATCACTAAATCATATTTAGTTTCAATCTAATCGTAATTAGATCTAATATGTATATAAAAGCAAGAAGTATTACCATAAATAAGTAATATTATGGAAAAAAAGGAATAGTTCGTATTTATGAATCGGACATGAATACGATCCGGATTGGCACTCCGAGCACCAACCCTAACAGTGCTACCTGCATAAATAGCATTCAAAATGAATAAATAAAAAATTAGCACACAATAAAAATAAAAAAATACTAAAAAAATTAAATGCAAGGGTTGCCTCCCCACTAGCGCTAAGTTTAACGTCTTCAGCCAGACGCAACCACCCAAATGGTCAAGGTGACTTCTGCTTTTGGTATCCACTGGGTGCTGTGATATGAAAAAGATAGCTTGGTGGTTGTGGCAGTTTATCCAAATACCCCTTACTGCTGTTTGGTCATGGAGGAAGTAATCTACCCAATCTGTGTTTCTAAAGACTTCATTGTTGCCCTGATATTTTCTATGTGTGTCTCAATATTGTTCAGCCTTGATTCATTCTTCTCAAACCTCACTGAAGTATTAGCAACAAACGTGCTCATGAAATCTTCCAAGGAAGATTTCTGTTCAGCTAATTGATAATCGAAGCCAGATGAAGGTTGCAAGGCATTCTCTGTATTAGCATATGACAGGTTTGGATGATAGTGGTTAGGCACATGATTGTCTATATAGCTGTTGAAGTTCCGATTGTTCATATACTGGACTTGCTCAAAGTTTGGGTCTCCTCCCAGAATAGGTACCATCAACGACCGGCTTGAAGTGATCTCTGATTGCCACCTGGCGTGGATTGTTCTCTCTGTTTTCAGCCGTCATTGTTTCTTTTTCAATTTTTCTTTCTTTCCTTAGTCTCCTCGCTGTTCTTTCTATTTCAGGATCAAACAACGCGCAAGGTTTCACGCGTCGCGACGCATGGGACCAAGTGATGCCTATAAATTCAACTAGATTCCATTTGCAAATTCATATATTCCTAGAGTTCCTAATAGGGGACTAAGGATTGTATCTTGTTAGTTTAAGTTTTTCTCTTTTTAATTAAGCATTTTTATACATTTATTTACTTTCAGTACTTTTAATTATGCACTTTTACTTTCAGTAATAGTTTTATTTTATTTACTTTTTATTTCTTTTATGTTCGGTAGTTAATTTAATGTTGGGGAAGGGTGAAGCTTTTTACTATTATAATTTAGATTAACCTCCCTCAATTATAATAGATAAATTATCTTAAAATCTGACTTAATTGGATACCGCCTTTATAGTCGGTTGGACTTAATTAAATTGATTTTAACCTGACTAAATTGGATACCGTATTTATGGTCGGTTGGAATTAATTATAACTTGACTTAATCATGATACCATCAATATGGTCGGTTGGTAATTATCACGCAAATTTATATATTTTAATAAGAGAGATTTCTAAATTAGAAATAGTAAAGGTAGATTAATCTCACTTAATTTATAATATGAAAATTGTAATTTGATAATATGGATTAAAAGTTGATTCCGCCTTAATGGCTAGTTTTATTTATGTAACATAATGTGACAGAGCTTATAAGGTCGGTCTTTAGGTGACAGATGATTACCGCCTGTAGGCACTGCATTTCGCATAAGTCCCTATGATGAGACTCATTTGGAGACACTACCTTTTTAGTCACGGAAGTCGCGGGAAACGGACGTCGGAAGGGGAAATTCAGAACGAGCATGTCATCAGATTCATTTCACAAGTTCACTGTTTTTCATTCGTGATGCGTTCGTGACCACATTCGAACGTCAAACAGATTACGGGCGTTCGTGTAGCGTTCGAATCAGCGTTCGAACGGCGTCGGTATTTCTGGTTTTGCAGCTAGCCTCACACCCAAGCCCAATTAGCCCACCAAAGCCCATAAAACACATCCCAATTAATAAAACACATATTTAACACATGGGAATTAAATAAAATATTAATTAAATCATATACCAAATTAAATAAAACATTAAAATCAATCAACCAATTATATTCCTAATCAAGAATATTGTATTCCTAACTTAACAAATATTATGCCTAAACAACACAAACTAAATATATTGGCTTCCTAATTTGAACTAATTTTGTCCCCCCTCAATCTTTGGTTTTCCTTGTTTGACACCAAATCATATCATCCATTAAATACACAAATCCCTTCCTTGTCAAGCAAGGAGTAGCCCTAGCCCTTTGCCTATAAAAGGAACCCAATTCCAACCCTTGAGACCGACTAGCTAATTCATAGAAGAAAAACCTCTAGCCAACTTACGCACACACAGCAAACAAAAAGCTCTCTCGATTCACGCCATATACGAGAAAAATCACAGCCCTTAAACACTCTCCATAACCGAAAACAGCACCCCCCAAAACACACTTGCATTACCGAAATCACAACCCTAAACACCATCCACCAACAACCCCTAAATCACCTAAACCAGTAACTAGAAAACTGCACTTTTAATCCCTAAAACAACAACCAAAAAACTGCACTTAAAGCCTTTAGAAACACCCAAAAACAGTAGCCTAAAACACCAAAAACAGTGACCAAAATACAGCAAGATACAGCAGCGAATCGGAGTCGAAACAACAGCAAATCAGCAGCAAAACAACAGCGAAATGAAGCAAAAAGGGTAGCTTGAGCAGTGAAACAGCGGGAGAAAACGTTGAACCAGTGAACCGGAGGAGTTGCGGAGCATCCACCCTTCCGACGACAGCGTACGGTACTTCCGAGAGTCGACATAAAAGGTTAGACCTGAGGGCACTCTTCGTATTTATTTTCTTATTCATCTTTTAAACATTTTTAGTTATTTATTTCGTATGAGAGTCGTTCATGGATGTATGTTGTGGCTTTGAATAAAATGAAAAATGTGTCGCCTCTCGTGGTATATAGGATAGAAACCCAGACATAAATTCAGTAGCCGAATCCGAATGGACGGTAGTTCGGTCTGTACTTGGGATACAACTCCACGTACCACTTGAGCAAACGACACATATTTTGTTTTATGTTGTTTGATTTGTTTATTATCTGTTATTTAAATTCTGCATGTTATTTGTTTGAGTAATGATGAAGTCAAGCGCATGGGCTTAGTAAGTGCGATTAAAGGTCCTCTATTTTGAGAGGTTAAAATCCTTTACCACGATACTTCGCCGCGCTGGACGATGTATATTCGTTTGAATGTGAGATGTGTTCAATCGGGTATACGAAGTCCGATATCGTTGTTTCTATTTTTATATGCATTATGATGAGATAAAGCGCATGGGCTTAGTAAGTGCGATTAAAGGTCCTCTATTTTGAGAGGTTAAAATCCTTTACCACGATGCTTTGCCACGCCGGATAATATATATTCGATTGGATGTGAGATATGTTCAATCGGATACACGAAGTCCGATATCGTTGTCTTTACTTCTTTATGTATGTATTGTGTTGTTTGCGCATGGGCTTAGTAAGTGCGATTAAAGGTCCTCTATTTTGAGAGGTTAAAATCATTTACCACGATGCTTTGCCGCACCGGATAGTGTTATTCGATTGGATGCGAGATGAGTTCAATCGGATACGTGAGGTCCTACATTGTAGATTTGTTTGTCTATGTATGTGTTGCATGCATCAGGTCTGGTTCCGTTCGAACGCGTTCTCGAACGCCACACGAACGCGAACCTTCTGTTTACCGTTCGAACGTGTTCTCGAACGCTACGCGAACACGTACGCATTTTCTTAGTTTCATCATGCATCAGGTCGGGTTCCGTTCGAACTCATTCTCGAACGCTATACGAACGTGAACCTTATGTTTACCATTCGAACGCGTT
This sequence comes from Zanthoxylum bungeanum, assembly GCA_019454045.1. NCBI lineage: Eukaryota > Viridiplantae > Streptophyta > Magnoliopsida > Sapindales > Rutaceae > Zanthoxylum > Zanthoxylum bungeanum. The sequence continues at coordinate 39,114 of SKCR01044889.1, read as the reverse complement.
CTCGAACGCTACGCGAACGCGTACACATTTTCTTAGTTTCATCATGCATCAGGTCTGGTTCTATTTGAACGCGTTCTCGAACTCTATACGAATGCGAACCTTCTGTTTACCGTTCGAACACGTTTTCGAATGCTACATGAACGCGCATACACTGAACTGAGTCCTTTTCATCACATCACGACATGTCTATTTTAGCATATAGTTGTCTCTTTTTACCTTATGCATTTGTATTACCTCTTTAGTTATCTGTTTCCATTATGCGCTTAATTGTCTTTCCTTAATATGCATGCTTGTATGAATGCTATTCGTTTGCGCTTTTGTATCTACCAATGTGAAATTGTATGCTTTCCGTATGTCGATTTATCTTTATGCATGAATTTGGACATAGATTGTATGCAAATAGGTTGTATGCAAATATGAAAATGTGTTATATGTAAACTTAGACATGAGCTTTGTACCTATGAATGCGAACTTAGAAGTAAATTATCCTTGGAAATATGTTGCTTAGGCTTGGTTAGATTATTGCACAAATCATTTTATTACAAGTGGCATAAGTAAGGGACCATTCCGAACCCAACGATTTGAGGTCTTCCCTTGCGAGGGGTGAGTGCGGCCTTAAATCTCATTTCCCCGGTTCACACCGGGTGGCAACTCCATTATTCTCCAGTTTAGTCCCCCGCGGGCTACTCCGTACTCCCAACTAGGCCGCGAGCCTAGAACAGCATGTGTCACCCAGTTTCTGTTCCCACAGTCTGGCGACTCCACTGGGGATAGAGAATCGGCCCCGAAATAATGTCTTGTAATATTATGATTTGTGGTTTAATTAAATGTGTTTACTGTGGGTTAAAAGGGGTTTAATCAAAGGCACTTTGAAGGCTAGGTAATGCTTTGGTGTCTTCCCTCATTCACTACCTTTCTATAAGGAAAAGCTGTGAAGGCACCTAGATAATCACTTACTTATGGCCTATTGTGATGGACTAATTTGGAGGACTCGTTGTTTATTCCTGTCACCAAGCGATAAGAGCCTAAGAGGCTAGGGTCTTTAAGAGAGCCTCGCTCCACCCTCCCTCTGGGAATCTACAACGAGAAATCCATTTGACAGTCAGTCACACACCATAACTCGTTGGCACGTAGTGTAAGGTATAAAAAAGGTGTGCTCACTTGGTCGCTCTAACCCTTGAGTGGGGAGACCTAGTTGTGGGCAATCCTTCGCCAGCGAGAGTCTTTACCTACACTCCCGCAAACCCACACGTAGACCGAGGTCATATGGCCTATAGCAACTATTTCCTTGTGCTTGTGGACCATCCTCATTTGGATGCAGTTGGGCTTCTTGTCAGAAATGCGAACTTGTTGGGCCATTTAAACTGGGACGAGTTCGTATCCTATGACAATTGGGCCAAAAGCTTCTGAAATATTGATGGGCCACTCTGTAGAAATTATTTCTGTATGCTTGTGTTTAGGAACATTGTCGTTTGGATCTATTCGGACCTTTTATCATGAGGTACGGGCTTGTTGGGCCATTTAAACTGGGACAAGAACGTATCTTATGACGATTGGGCCAAAAGCTCCTAAAACACCAATGGGCCATTATATGTTTGTGTTTAGGAACATTATCATTTGGATACAGTTGGACTTCTTTCCATGAGATGTGAACTTGTTGGGCCATTTAAACTGGGGCGAGTTCACTCCTATGACAGTTAGCCCAAAAGCTTCTATAATGATGATCGGCCGATTTGTGTGAAAATTTTAATGAGTTGATATATTCCTTGTATCGCATGCATCTCATTCATATCATGCATACATATATCCTGTTAACACCCTCTATGTCAAAAAGACGTCATAGATTCTCGTTGGGTAAGGGAAGAGGGAAGACTCACTAAAAGACCGGTAAAAGATATGAGTACATCCGATAGCGAGGTATCCCGGATAGATCAGATGGAAAACGGTCTCGCCAAAATTACAGAACAGTTACAAGCATTGACTACTGCTGTGGCTGGTATGGCTGTACCTCGTGCTGTGGGGTTCTGAGAATGTGAGGCGCGAGGAGCCTCCGAATGGGTTGGGGGATGATATCCCCGCTTTTGATGATGACATGGCAGAGTATGCAACAGGCAGAGTGATTGGGTCTCAGGTAGAATTTCAGAAGCTTCGGGATCAGGTTGAAACAGTTACCCGCAAAATGAAGGGTAAGCATGAAGAGTTGTTGGATTATGAGGCAATGACCTTCGAAGAACAGTTGCCTGCTCAGTTCAAGATGCCGGATATGGCTAAGTTCAACGGGAATGGGGATCCGAGGGTTCATCTCCGTCAGTATATATTAGTTATGAGTTCTGTGGGTTTGACAAAGCGACATGTGCAGAAGATGTTTGGAATGCCACTCGAGGGGGCACCGGTGGTATGGTATCACAACCTGTAGAAGAAAGTAAGGGAAGATTAGAGGGAATTGGCTGATGCATTCCTGAAACAGTATGTCACGGACTTGGAGATAGATCTGTCACTCCGAGATTTGAAGAACACCAGGCAGAAACTGGAAGAGAGTTTCAAGGAGTATGTGGACCACTGGAGAAGCCAGCTCTTAAAGATGCAGACCAGGCCCTCAAAGAAGGACCAGATAAAAATGATTATCAAGGGCACCAAGCCCTCCATCTATGGGAAGCTAAGGAGGATGACCTCTGTGATCACTGATTTTCGACAGTTGAGGGAAACTGTCATTGATATTGAGGAAGAAGAGGCCGAGAATAGAAAATTCTATGGTCTGAACATGAGGACCATTGGGGGGACATCGGGAACAAAGCCCGTTTCTGCTGAGATTGCTGCTATCCGAGACCGGAGATTCTCCAACTGGGTAGACCCTTGTCCAAGGTATTGGAGAAGTTGAAGAGACAAGGACTTCTGAAACCCCTAGAAACCAAACCACTCCCAAACCCTCCACCACCACATCTCAACCTAAACCAATATTGCCAATTCCACCAACAGAAATGCCACGATACCGAAAATTGTGCCCGACTCCGCCATGAAATCCAGGACCTTATAGACTCAAAAAAGATACCCTACCCTGAAAAAGAACACCCCAACACACACCAGAACCCTTTACCAAATTACCACTCTGTCCCGCACCAACCTATATGATAAACTCTGGCCTACCGAGAACCTTGTCCTCAAATCCTTTGACCTCAAGCCGTTTGCCTTGGGATTTGGGATAGTAACAGCGAAGATGAAAACTGACCATAGGAAAAGTTTCTAGGCGGACTTCTCTAGTAGTGATGAAGAAGAGGTGAGGGGTATGACACGCAGCGGGTGTTTCTACAATGATATAACTGATAAGGGTAAAGAAGTGTTGACTGGAGGAAGAGAAGTAGCAGAAAATAGGGATAATGACGAGGGAGATGTAGTGCTGCAACAGTTGAGGAAAACCCGAGCAAAAGTGAGTATCTGGGATTTGTTGTGTGCATCTCAGGAGCACAGGCGGGCCATGGTTGAGGCCTTAAGCAAGATAGTGGTGACGGAGGATGCCAACCCCGCCAAGTTTGTTGGGTCAGTGCAATAGGAGGCTTTGCAGGCAATCACTTTTTCTGAGGAAGAACTCCAGCTGAGGGGAGGAAATCATAATAGACCTTTGTTTATCAGAGCTGAAGTGAGGGGTAAAAGGACCTCTTGTGTGATGGTGGATGACGGTCATCCATTAATGTGTGCCTGTTGAAGATTTTAGCCAAGCTGGGTATGAAAACAATAGATCTGGATCCTTCTAGTATGACTATCAAGGCTTATGATGACAGTAAGCGAGGAGTTGAGGGTACCTTTGTAGCAACAATCAAGGTTGGTCCTATTGAGGACGAAGTTGAGTTCACAGTGCTGGACATCCCAGCCACTTTTGCCTTGCTATTGGGAAGGCCTTGGTTTCATAAGCTTGGGGGTGTGCCCTCCACTCTGCATCAGATGATTAATTTCCCGTATGAGGGAGAGATTGTTGCCATCTGAGTTGAGATAGATAATGATGTGGCTGCCTTGGAGATACAGCCTTTCACAAGGTTTCATGTGTCAGCAACTTTTGAGGAATGGGTGGATCCTAGGGTGGCTATGATCATGAAAAAAATGAAGTTTGAGCCGGGTGAAGGTTCAAAATTGCCAGATTTCAGAGGACAGACTACTCGGAAGGGTTTGGGGTACAAATCTGATGAAGTAAAGCCGAAGGTTAAAAAGAAAGGGTTGAAATTGGCAGATTGTTTTGTGAAGGCTTCAGGGTATCAGGGTGAGCCCGAAACAATAGAAGTTAACAGGATTATGGTGCCTGGTTTCGAGATCTTCCAAGAGATGCTGGGCAAGAAGCTGCTGACCAAAGAAGTTTGTGGGAAGAAGCAGAGAATTGGGAAGAAGAATTGATGAAGTTGGAGAGCCTGACTCTGGGAGAGGATAAAAAGCCTGAAGAAAACTAGTTCCAGAGGAAGAAGTGTCTATAGATGAGGAAGACATTTACCTTCCTGATTTGTTTGAATGTACTTCTGCACTATCCAATAATAAAGACATTTATTTTGCTTACTTGCCTGAGTCATTTCCATTTGCTCTACATGAATCAAGCATATTTGATATCAGTTCAGCCAGAACTACTGCATTTAACTTGGGTACATCTGAAACCCCAAGGAAATTCTGATTGCAAGTGAAGTTACCCGAGGAGAGGAGAGGAGAGATTAGAAGAAGTATTGGTCAGATATGCCAAAGTATTTGATTGGTCCTATGAGGACATGCCTGGGGTAGACAGAAGCATTGCCCAGCACACAATACCCACTTATCCGAATATGAGGCCAGTGAAACAGAAACTCCGACGGATGAGACCTGAGTGGGCCGAGAAGGTCAGAAAAGAGGTTAAGAAACAGATAGATGTGGGGTTCCTGGAAGTAGTGAAGTATCCCGAATGGTTAGCAAATATTGTGCCAGTACCGAAGAAAGACGGGAAAGTCAGAATGTGTGTGGATTACAGAGATCTCAACAAGGCTTGCCCGAAAGATGATTTTCCTCTACCGCATATAGATGTTCTGGTTGATAGTACGGCTCTATCTGCTATGTATTCATTTGTAGACGGGTTTTCAGGTTACAATCAGGGGCTCATGACTGAGGAAGATAAGCACAAGACTGTCTTTGTTACCGAGTGAGGTACTTATTGTTACAGGGTAATGTCGTTTGGGCTCAAGAATGCAGGAGATACGTATCAACAGATGACCACTACCTTATTTCATGACTTGATGCACAAAGAGATTGAAGTGTATGTGGATGACATGATGGTGAAATCAGAGACAAGAATTGGGCATATAGAAGCACTGGAGAGGTTCCTTCAGAGAGTTGACAAGTACAACCTGCGGCTGAACCCTGAGAAATGTGTGTTTGGGGTAACATCAGGAAAGCTGCTGGGGCATAAAGTGGGAAGGGGAGGAATTGAGGTAGACTCTGAAAAGATCAAAGCAATCACAGAGATGCCAGCACCGAAGACTGAGAATGAGGTCAGAGCATTCCTGGGGAAGATTCAGTACATCAGTCGGTTCATCGCCAAGTTGACGTCAGTGTGTGAGCCTATCTTCAAACTGTTGAGAAAAGATCAACCGGTAAAGTGGAATGAGCAGTGTCAGCAGCCTTCGACAAGATCAGAGAGTACTTGGTAAAGCTTCCTGTGTTGAAACCTCTGAGATTGGGCATGTAAGGGGTTATTAGGGGGTGGAGGGCGATCGGTACTCCCTTCTTAAGGTCCTCTTCTGCCGTGAGCAACATCCTATGTAGCTCTTGGTAGGTACAGACAGTCCCGTGCATGTTGAAGTACATCACGACTGGCGAAATGAAGCTGGTAGTGAACCAAGAATGACACTCCTACCGAGAATGTCATTCAGGATGAGATTATGTTGCCTCAATTGATCGATCAAATCGATCATCTGAAGAATATGAGGGCTAACACTTGCCCCTCATCCAGACGCGCATGGAACAGTTCCATGGCGACTTTGTGAACAATCACTTGTTCCTGGTTCTCAAAAGATTGTCTCAATCGCGTCATCATACTATAGGAATCCAATATACCATAGTACTGTTGCTTGAGTTTCGGAGACAGTGAACTAAGGATGTATGATTTAACCCTTAAATCATCATCCTTCCAAGTTTCAAAAACTTGGCGTTCCTCCTCCGAAGCATCCGCACCCACTGCAAGGGGCAACGGACCCTCAAGAACATAACCCAGCTTTTCGGAATCGAGGACAATCCTCAAATCCAATTCCCAGTCTGCAAAGTTCTCAGCGCCTTTCAGTTTGTTCGCATCAAGCATACGCGCAAACTGATTTGTGGATTGTGCCGCCATCGCCAATCTATCATATAGATCACGAAAAACGGTTAGCAGATATAAAGCAGTTTCATATAATATCAAAAGCATAAACTAGATCATGGATTTTTAATCTAATATGCCCCTCCCACTAAATCATGCAATACTGTAATCCCAAAACAGAATACAAATATTTAATAATTAAATTAAATACTAATAGTGAAAAGTGGATCCCGTGAATATATTTCGGCTCACAGCAGAGGCACGGTCTCGCCTACGTATATTCATCAGGTAGACAACTCATTTGTCAATCATCACTAATGACTCCTAAGTATCCGGTCCTGGCCGTTTCTCGTTGTCGCTGCGAAGGCAGGCCCACAAGGAGACGTACCAAGGTTAAACTCGTCAATAGTAAACTCAAGTTACTTACGTAATCCTGACAGCTATGGCACGTTCAGAATTCCGCTTTTACTTGAATTTACCTAGTATCTGATATACATCCGGTATAAATAAATCTTTATCGGCTACATCCTCACAGCAGAGGCACGGTCTCGGATGTAGTCACAAAGAAGTATTCATAAACCGTATTGACAAGACGGACCATATAACATGCATCAAATACAAAATTACATTCAAACCTTATTATTAGGGATTTTCCGCTAAGTGTCATACACCCTAAATCTAACCAATTTAGATCCTAATTAGCATGCATAAAGTCAAGAAAACATGATTAAACATTGATTCAATGAAGGCTAATCATATTAGGTGGCCTAGAATCAGACTCGCTCTGATACCATTTTGAAGGGGTTATTTAGGGGGTGAGTCCGGTAACGCAGCGGAAGCGGTGAAAATCCGATTTTCAGATTTCAAAACTTTTTCTCGGATTAATTAAATAAACATATTTATTTAACATTCCAATAATCAAATTATGAAAATAAATTCAATAAAACATTTTTAGGTGAATTTACCGAAATACCCTTGCTTGTATTTTTGTCCGTTTTAGTCCGAAATTGATCCAATCAATTTTGAATGATTCTAAATCATTTCTAAGATGAACTTATGATGTTCAAAACATCAAAACACCAAAGCAACCAAAATCCCCAATTTTTGACTCCAATGCCGTGAGCACCATTGGTGCCCATTTTGTGCATTTTGCACTTTCATGCTTCAAGACACATCCAAATGATATCCAATCAACATGAAACTTTATATGCATCATATACACACATAAATACACAACATATATGAAAACCCCCAAATTTGGAATTGGTCATGAACCCTAATTTTTCAATTTCCTCAAATTGGACAAATTAGACCAAATAGTTTAAATCAATTACTTTAATCATCATTCTTCCATCCAATCCAAGTCTCAACACAATGAAACAACTCAAGATCAAATCTAGGTCATTTAAGAGTGGGTCAATAACTCTAGATTAGCAACATGGTTTCCAAAACCTTAAAAGAATCCTTACAACTACAATAGTCACAAGTTTCCTTCACCATACATGCTCAACACTTCTATCAAACTTCCACCAACAAAAACACAAAGAAATAAAGAAAGAAATAATCTAGGAACATCACATGTGAAGCCTTGAACCTAAGGAACATATTCCTCTCTAATAGTAAGTTTGAAAAACTTACTAAATTCCAAGCTATCTTTGATTTTTGTCTTTCTTTTCTCAAGCTTCCTTTGCCTTTCTTCAATGGAGTTTATATGATAAAGTGTATTAGGTTAAGTGTATCATGAAATGAAAATCAATTTATACTTGTTTCATTTGGCCTTTGGCCGAAAATGACTAAGGCAAAAACAAGGAAATTAATTTCAATTTCATTTCAAATTCATTTGGTCAACTTGGACAAATATCTTATAAACAACTTTATTAGATATTTATTTTGGTCAACAAATGCAACTAATGTCATTTACTTTAATATCCTAACATAAGATATTTATATTTTAATTAATTTAATCATTTAACAATTAAATAATTAATTAATTAATCAAATACAAATATATTAAATATATGTATAATATTTACATTAAATATTAAAAACATATATTCATTTAGGAAATAAGTCAAATAACTCATTTTGACTATTAATTAATGTGTATTTAAATTAATCAAGTATTAAATGTAAATACACAATAATTAGGCAAATGACTATCTAGTCTCTTTAGCATGTATCTTGCGTTTAACCATTAAACGACTTTATAAATAATCAATATTATTTATTTATGTTGCTCTAGTGCTCAACGAGTATGTTTCATTATTGAGACTCTCTAGGTTCAGGTATATCCGTCACAAAATCTAATTTCGTGTCCATAATCTATCCACCCGTAGATTATGACGATCACGGATAATCTCGCTGAACCATACAGGTCGAGGTCATCGCAAATGTATAATTCCTCCGTCACAGGTATCCGGATAAATCCCAGAGATATAGATATAAACGTCAAATCTCTATCGGGATTATCCAGTCGACTATTCTATTAGCAATCTCAAAAGAATGTTTAGAACTAGCTTCTAAACTTTACCACGGGCCCATGCTTTTATCTGATTGCTAATCATATGGACTACCTATGCTCTGGTACACAGAACTGACGGATCTTATCTTGATACACATAGGACACCCTGAGGATCTATCTACACCCAACGAACAGGCGGAGGTCTGATCTTAATAGATCGGTGACGTGACTGCCGTCTAAGTGTAGAAGATGTCTCATGTGCCCACAATGGCATCTCAAGTCTAAGAATCACAAGTGCTACTCAACCCAAGAAGATTCTTATTGACGCTGGTGTACCATCCATTAAGAATCTTCGGTGAGTCGTTCAGTGTTTATCCGCTATAAACACCTACACGTCTATACTAGTCTCCAAGACTAATGGTTCATTGAGAAACCATTGGAATCATATATTCCAGTATACGACATGTACCGGTCTCAACGGGTTTACTATACTGACCAAGTAGTGTAAACCTTGACCAGGAACTGTCTGAGAATGACAACGTCATGATACATCTCAATGTCCGTTGCGACGCTTTTGCAATTGTATCATGACTAATCATTCTAGGGTCATTACGTCTTTACCATATAAAAGAATAGATTATATTATAGAAACTGCATATATTATTCATAATAATAATGTTTTACAGAAGTATTTAACAGAAATACAACCGGGAATTGGCGCTCTGAGCACCAACCCCAACAGGGCAGACCTTTGATATTGTATTTGGCCATAGAATCAGAAGCACTGGGGGCAATGATGGTACAGGGAGATGAGACAGGGGTAGAACATGCAGTTTACTATCTGAGTAAGAAGATGCTCCCGTATGAGGCTCGATATCAAGAAGTAGAGAAGATCTGTCTTGCAGTGGTATGGGCTTCTAGAAAATTACGGCATTACTTCCAGTCTTACAAGATCCAGGTAGTGGCAAAGGAGAATCCTCTGAAAAATCTGCATTCACTGCCTTCCCTAGTGGGGAAATTGGGCAGATGGTTAGTATTGCTGACAGAGTTTGACATTGAGTACCTCACTTCCAAAGTGATCAAGAGGCGAGCCGTAGCAGATTTTCTGGTATTGCAACATATTGAAGGAGATCAGCATAAGTTTGAATTTCCAGATGATGAGATCCAGGCAATAGCAGTTCAGGGGTGGAAAATGACTTTGACGGAGCAATGAATTACAAGGGAGCCGGAATTGGGATTGTGATAGTGACCCCCGAAGGAGAAACCTTGCCTTTGGCCAAAAGGTTGACATTCAGAGTAACAAACAACATGGCCGAGTATGAAGCATGTGTTTTTGGTTTGACTGCATTGATAGCCTTGAAGGCCGAGAGTGTGGAAGTCTACGGAGATTCTATGTTGGTAGTCCAGCAGATGCGATGAGAATGGGAATTGAAAGAAGAACGGTTGAAACCTTACCTTTTTCACCTCAGAAAATTGGCACAGGTTATCCCCGATTGTAAGTTCCAGCACTTGCCGAGAGAAGAGAATCAGATGGAAGATGCATTAGCTACACTTGCAGCGACTTGGGAAAATCCAGAAAAGTTAGTGATGAGACCGTTGATACTGACGACAGCAAGCAAACCTGTTTATGAGATAGAGAGAATTCTGGAAATAGAGGTCGACGACGGAAAACCTTGGTATTATGACATTCAGAGGTATCTGGAACGTGGGGAACTCCTAGAGGGAGCAAGCAGAAAAGACAAAATAGCCATTCAGAGGATAGTTTCCCAATATGTGATTTTGAAAGGGGAACTGTACAAGAGGCAAGCAAACGGTATTCAATTGAAATGTGTGAGAAAAGAAGTGGCTCAGCAGGTAATGGAAGAAGTACACGCCGGGGTATGTGGTCCGCACATGAACGGGCTGAATCTGTCCCGCAAGATAGTGAGACAAGGTTTTTACTAGTCAACCATGGAGACAGACTGTGCAAAGATAGTAAAGCACTGTTATAATTGTCAGGCACACGGCAATTTGAATCATTTGCCGCACACAGAGTTTCATGGGCTGTCAGAGCCATGGCCTTTCTCAGCATGGGGAATTGATATGATTGGAGATATTCGACCGAATGCATCGAATGGGCATCGCTTCATAGTAGTGGCAGTAGATTACTTCTCAAATTGGGTGGAAGCCGAGTCATTCCGCAACGTTACAGCGAAGCAGATGGCAAAGTTCATAGCGCGGAATCTCATTTGTCGGTACGGTATGCCATACCATGTAGTGACGGACAACGGAGTTCAGTTTCAAGGAGAGACAAAGACAATGCTACAGAAATATGGGATAGGCCATCACAACTCATCACCGCATAGGCCGTAGGCAAATGGGGCAGTTGAGGCAGCCAACAAGACTATAAAGATGATTTTAGCCAAGATGACAGAAAACTGCAGAGAATGGGCCGACAAACTACCGTATACTTTGTGGGGGTACAGAACATCAGTAAGAACAGCAACAGGGGCCACGCCTTACTCTTTGGTCTATGGAATGGAAGCAGTATTGCCAGTGGAAGTGGAAATACAGTCTATGAGGGTATTAACAGAGGCAGAGTTACCGGAACAAGAATGGGCTGCACATAGGTTTGATCAGTTAGTACTACTGGATGAGAAGAGAACGAAGTCCTTGTATCACATGCAGTTGTATCAGAAGAGACTGGCCCGAGCATTCAACAAGAAAGTACGTCCCACTAAGATCAGAAAGGGTGATTTGGTACTTAAGCAGTCGAGGCTGTCGACGACAGATCCGAGAGGAAAGTTCAGACCTAACTGGGAAGGACCTTATATAGTGCAGAAAGTAATGGGAAATGGAGCAGTGAGACTGTCAGACTTGGAAGGAAATGAGTTCACCGAGCCGATCAACGTAGACAGATTGAAGCAGTATTTTGCCTAAGGAAGAGAAGACTCGGCAGAAGGCCTAACCCGACGGGATAAGAAACCCATGAATGCATGCATACACGTAACATACCTTGCATTCTCTTCGTGTTTGTTTTGTTTTGTGTTCGCAGGTTCGAAGAAGAAAAGAGGAAGCGGCAGAAATGAGCCAATCAAAAGCAACGTCAGCGCAGTTTCAGATTTGGGGATGAGTCCCAGGGGGCGAGGCCCACATCAGCAGTTTTGGGGATGCGTCCCAGGGTTGTAACCCACGTCAGCAACTTTGGGGATGAGTCCCATGGGGCAAGGCCCACATCAGAAGTTTTGGGGATGCGTCCCAGGGTTGTAACCCACGTCAGCAACTTCGGGGATACGTCCCAGGGTCGTAACCCACGTCATCAGTAATTTTTGGGGATGTGTCCCAAGGTTGTAACCCATATGATCAGCAGTTTCAGGGATGCGTCCCAGGGTCGAGGTGTTGGAAAATTATGACCCATAGTGTCACTATTTGTACAGATCACGATGTTGTTGTACAAATTAACTCTGTTACAAAGGAGATTGCACTCTTATCATTTGTGATTAGATCATCTAGATATATAAATGATAGGAGGTCCCTGTGATTTGTTCCTGGATTGAGAATGATATGAGACAGTATCAATCCACGAAGGATAAATCATTAAATATCCCTAGTCAGAGTATTATCGAGATTAGACATCGATAAATACGTAAAAGACTAGTATTACACTTGTGCGTATTGTGAGGGCACAACGGCATAGTTCTCATATATTTGGGTATAGGATACTCATGCAAGTGTAATAGGAGGTTGTGTTTTACCGATGGTACGGGAAACAGCTTCGCTCTGGATAAGACCCCTCGGAATTCCATTGGTAGTATGACTATGTGTCTATGGAAGTCTGAAATCAGGGTAGGTGTATTTGGTCTTAACATGAGACTTGCACCTCTAATACTTGCGACAATCAATATACTTTGGTTTTGGTCGTCTAGGGCTTTAACCGGTTTCTGTGTACGCCTCTTCTGGGTATATCGAGAATCGTAGTGTGTTGGGTGTGATGTCAAGACGGTAGTGTCACTCCAGTCATATGGAGTTGATGATCGCGCAGGGATACAGAACTGGTTCTCTATATAAGGTTACAACCGTCGGGATAATATGACTTGGTCATGATTATCTGATTTTAAAGAGACTAGTTGCTCGTAATCCGATATATGCTTCGTACGGGGCAGACACTGTACCAGCCCTAGGCCTCGCATGTGATCATCCGATACTGGACAGAAATACGCAATACTACGTATACTACGCCTGATACAGATCCTTTATTTCTGTAAGGATATTTCCAGATAATTGGGGAGGCATGGCGTTTTGCTAGAGGCCAACCTTGTCTTGTAAATCGGTATAAACGTAGTACGTGGTACTTACGTGTTCGGATAGTCCGACGACCGAATTTACTGCCAACATATCCGGGGATCTCATGGGTCGTTCCCAAAGATTCACCGATGACGTATGACTCGCACTTTTAATTAATCTGGGATTAATTAGATGAGAGAGAAAATTAATCTGGGATTAATTACGGAGATATTTTATCTGGGATAAAATATCATTTAAAGAGAGAGAACGATTAATTTGGAATTAATCGATAAATTAATATTTTCGATATATTAAACAAAATTGGATTTCGACGCGGAATTAAAATTAGATTTTAATTCGGGCAAACGAGTTAATTTAGAATTAATTCGTTAGCGACGTGAATAGTGATTTCGCTAGGCGTAATCATTAATCACGACGCAACGGAAAATTCATTAATTTGGAATTAGTGAACCCGAGCCCGAGATTATTTGCGAGCGCATTCGCATTTCGAATTCGAGCGCGACACGTCAAATCAAGCGTCAAATCCCTAGTCGCATCTAGCATCACATCAAGCGTCAAATCATGTCACTTTGAGTGATGTGACAATTGATTGGATTGATTAAGTGATGTGAGTGATGTGACTTGATGGGAGTTGTTGAAAAGCTTTTTTAAAAGCTTGAGTGACATATATTATTTTATATGTTTGGTATATGTTAAAATTAATTTTAGAAATCAATTACACTTTTTTAACTTGTTACAACTCTCTCTCACGTTGGTTTTATTTTGGAGCCAAAATTCTCTCCATCTTTCACGCCATTCTCTTCTTCTACAAAGGCAGTGAACTGCCGTGAGTGTTGAAGATATGGAGGGAAGCCAAGTGCGTTTTTGATGCAAAAACAAGAGTGCTAGCACACTTCGGGATCATGCGAAGGTGATAGGGAAGTCCACCCATGAGCCGGGAATCACCACGACGAAGTTTGGAGCTTGTTTTTTATGATGAAAACCGAAACCAGTGAGGACAGTGGACTGCACTGCCAACGCCAAACCTGTGAGCAGAATTTCAGTTTTCGTTGCCTCTCCGCGTCGCTCAACCGCTCGATGTAAGTATTATGCAACTTCCGTCGTTGTATTCACACGATTCATGCTTGTTTAATTCGATCTTGGAGACTTAGAATCACCAACAATGGTATCGGAGCAAGGAAAAGCATGAAAAAAGATTAGGATTAAAATTTGGGTAAATGAAATTGGATGATTTTGTATGCTTAATTGATGTTGAATTGAAGATTGATTGGCTCAATTTCAAGAAATTATGATTGGATCATTTTTTCCCCAAATTGTTACCTTGGCCGAAAGTTTAGTGCCCTATTATGTTTTGGGATTTTTGATTTTTGATCATTGGATGTATTGGAAATCATTCGGGAATATGATTTAATGTCGATTGTGAAATTAATTGGATTGAATTCGAATCGGACGTAAAATCCCCAAATTGCCGAGAATGTTATAAAGCATGAAATCGGGTAAAATGAATTTGAGCATGCAATTATGAAATTGGATGATTAAGTATGCTTGAATGTGTTTTAATTGATGATTGATTGGATCAATTTGATTAAAAATTGTTTGGAACAAATTTGCCCAATTTTTGGTGTTGGCCGAATGGTGCCCTAAATTTGATGTCTTGGAAATTTGATTTTTTGATTCATTAGATGAGTTAGAATCATGTTGGGTATATTGATGTAATGTTTAATTGGATTCAATTGGATTGGATTTGCAATTTGACAAATAAACCCTATTACCGAGACACAAAGTGAGCATGTAAATGGGTTTGATTTATGTTAAATTGTGTTGGACATAATTTAATAAAGATGAGCATGATTAATGAGCCTAATTTGTGTTTTGGAAATAATGACTTGGGTGATTAATTATGTTAATGCACTTTGATTAATTAAATTGTAAAATTGGATTTTAGTAATTTAGTTAATTGGGCCTTAAATTGGATTTGGGCTTGGTTGTACCAAGTTAGGTTTAGGCCAAATGGATTGGATCCAATTGGGCCCAAAACCGCCTCCATAAAGCCCAAATGCGACTTAATGGACCTTTAAAGTTTAATTGGGCCTAATGGGCCTAAATTGATTTCTGGGCTTATGGGGTAACTCCCGGAATGGACTTTAGTTATTGGGTTTGACCCGAGTTGACCAAAAGTTCACGCCTCGAGAAATTAATTAAAAGCCCATTGGACTTTAATTAAATTAACGTTGGACGTTAATCGGGCTTTGAGACCCGTCGCGATTAATTTGGAATTTAAGTCGTAAAGGTTCGTAAATAAAGTGTAATATTTAATTTGGAATTAAATAGCAAATTAGAATTAAATACAAATTGAATTGGATTTAATTATGTAGTTTAATTTAATTCGAGAATTCGTACTTTGAGTATTTAATTGCAAAAACGAGTTTGACTCGAACAAAATCAAATCGTTGTTTGAACATTGGATGATCACTAATTATCAGATTAATTAATTGGATTAGATTGATTGATAACATGCTTGTGTGAATACATGGTTGCGATGCATGAATAATGTATATCGGATGGATATTAGATGGGTGGGGCAATTTTAGAAATTGTGTAATAAATTTGATTTATTAATTGGACCTGCGTGTCCAGCCTTATCACCTCCTTATTCTTTGTATTCTCTTCTCACCTATTCCCCTCAATGTTAATGAGGTTTCTTTAGAAGTGTAGTGTAACGGGTAGAAGTAATACATGGGCTAGCTGGAGAGAGAAAGGGAGAGATTTGATCTAGGATCAATGTGTAAAGTATCCATCCGCATATCATTATTATTTTTCATATGCGCTTTATTATGGGTTTAGAATGCATGTTTAAGGGTGTATGATGATGAGACCTTAACAAAGATAATAAATTGGTTGCCAATTTGCACGCGAAAAACCCTCAAATAATATCAAGCGTATTTCCTTCCATTGAATGATTCTCACTTAAGATCTAAGACGGCATTGGTTTGTTGGCCAAAGTCAAGGCCTTTGTCTGTCGAAGATGTGTTTGAATCACGAAGGCTTTGTTCCATATCAGTGTCTTGTCCAAGTTGTGGTTTGTTGGCCAAAGTCAAGACCACTTCTTGTCCATCGACATTGATTATGAAGCTTTCCATGGTCAATGGGTCGCGCTTTACTGGGATCACTAAGTTTGTTGTGCCAAAGCCAAGGCTTAGTTGATTCAGAGGAAAAAGGTTAGGTAATACATTGGATGTATTGGCATATATAAGATATATGTTTAGGACTTGGATGTCCGCCTACTAGATCTAGGAATTTGATTGGATCCAATTGATCTTAGAGATCTACCTAGTTAATTATCATACAATTTGTTGGCCAAAGTCAAGATTGTGTGATATTTAACGGGATCCTAGCCCGCTAGGAAACAAGGTTTCCCGAGTACTCGACAGAGGGTTAGAGGCTCGCCGAAAAATAGTGGGAGGCAAGAATTGAATTTGCAATATTCGTTCAATTACTCGCCATATGCGCTCAAACAAATATCAATTCGTCAAATATATTAAATGTGAGTTGGACTAACATTTAAATTGTTGTTTTAATAAACAATTGGACTGTATTATATTTGATTATATAATTGGATTATAGTAATCAATATATTTGAATTAATTAATTTCGATTAATAGTTGATTTTATAGTTGGACTATAGTAATCAATGTAATTGAGGTTAATTAATTTAAATTTATTTGATTGTATAGTTGGACTATAATAATCATTATAATATATAGTACCACAAATCGTTGATTAAATAGTTGGACTATTAGAATCAAGATAAAAATGAAAGATTGACATTTAAAACATAATCCTAAGAAAAATGTATTTAAATGGTTTAATTTTCAAATTGGGAATAAAATTTCAGGATGGTCCTGGAAAATAATAAGTTATTTTATTTGATAAAATAATATATTAAGCCTAAGCCCGGAGTTAAGCAAATAGTAGAGCATAATCTTTGGAAGATTATGTAATGATAACTTAAGTGCTTAATCCATTAAGCTTGTCGCGGTAGACTCCTTAATTTCTAAATCAGAACTAAGGATTAGATCATTAAAGTATGATAAAGAAATTGAAGGATCTTCATAAATCTATGCTTAGATTTTATAAGTACTAAATTGCAATTTATAACTCTTGGAGAGTTAATGACTGTTCTCAAGGAGACAAAGTCAAAATTTGCAATTAGGCAAGTTAGCGCAAGGCGCACTTTACTTCGATATTCTAGAAGGCCAAGGCTTGGCCAAAGGCTTCTAGAATATTGAAAAAGGGTAAATGCAAAATCATTATAATCTTCTGGGAAGATAAAGGACATATCCCAAAAAGGAATTGAAAAATGAGCAAGGCTCTGACTTCAAATATGTTTGTCAAGATTATGTTCACTACTAGTATTGAAATTGGATTTTAAATACTTAGTTTGGTACATAAATATATACTGATGTTCAGAATCTGCTATGAGCAGGATTAGGAAACTGTTATAATGTAACTGGTTTGACTAGATATATTATCTCTATATCAGTGTTTAACCCGCTGCGGGTGAACCTTTATATTCTAGAACACTAAAGTGTTTTATTATATAAAGATGATATTGAGATAAACACATTAGATGTGAATAACAACATTTATATTATGAATATAAATAAAAGTCTGGGATCATGCGAAGGTGATAGGGAAGTCCACCCATGAGCCGGGAATCACCACGACAAAGCTTGGAGCTTTTTTTTGATGATGAAAACCGAAACCAGTGAGGACAGTGGACTGCACTGCCAACGCCAAACCTGTGAGCAGAATTTTAGTTTTCGTTGCCTCTCCGCGTCGCTCAACCGCTCGATGTAAGTATTCCACAAATTTCGTCGTTGTATTCACACGATTCATGCTTGTTTAATTCGATCTTTGAACTTAGAATCACCAACACGAGGCCCACCTTTTGACAACGTTATCGGGATGCGTCCCAGGGTTGAGGCCCCCGTTGTCGGTTGCAGTTATCGGGATGCGTCACAGGGTCGTTGGTCCCATGCATCGTTAGTGTTGGGATGCGTCCCAGGGTCGAGACCCATTTTTTGTCAGCGGTATCGGGATGCGTCCCAGGGTCGAGGCCCCCGTTGTCGACTGCAGCTATTGGGATGCGTCCCATGATCGAGGTCCACTGCGGCATCAACTCAGGTCGAGGTAGCAGGCAAGTCAGATGGCAGCTGGCGAGCCAGGTAAGTGAAAATGCATTGCATAACTTTGATAAGATTGTCACTGTTACACATTACACAAGTCCCATCAAAGTGGGAGCGACTGTAGGCACTGCATTTTGCATAAGTCTCTATGATGAGTCTCATTTGGAGACACTACCTTTTAAATCACGGAAGACGCGAGAAACGGACGTCGAAAGGGGAAATTCAGAACGAGCATGTCATCGGATTCATTTCACAAGTTCACTGTTTTTCGTTCGTGCTGCATTTGTGACCACGTTCGAATGTCAAACAGATTACGGGCGTTCCTGTAGCGTTCGAATCAGCGTTCGAACGGCGTCGGTATTTCTGGTTTTGCTGCTAGCCTCACACCCAAGCCCAATTAGCCCACCAAAGCCCATAAAACACATCCCAATTAATAAAACACATATTTAACACAAGGGGAATTAAATAAAATATTAATTAAATCATATACCAAATTAAATAAAATTTTAAAATCAATCAACCAATTATATTCCTAATCAAGAATATTGTATTCCTAACTTAACAAATATTATGCCTAAACAACACAAACTAAATATATTGGCTTCCTAATTTGAACTAATTTTGTCCCCCCTAAATCTTTGGTTTTCCTTGTTTGACACCAAATCATATCCTCCATTAAATACACAAATCCCTTCCTTGTCAAGCAAGGAGTAGCCCTAGCCCTTTGCCTATAAAAGGAACCCAATTCCAACCCTTGAGACCGGCTAGCTAATTCATAGAAGAAAAACCTCTAGCCAACTTACGCACACACAGCAAACAAAAAGCTCTCTCAATTCACGCCATATACGAGAAAAATCACAGCCCTTAAACACTCTCCATAACCGAAAACAAACCCCCCCCCCCAAAACACCCTTGCATTACCGAAATCACAACCCTAAACACCATCCACCAACAACCCATAAATCACCTAAACCAGTAACTAGAAAACTGCACTTTTAATCCCTAAAACAACAACCAAAAAAACTGCACTTAAAGCCTTTAGAAACACCCAAAAATAGTAGCCTAAAACACCAAAAACAGTGACCAAAATACAGCAAGATACAGCAGCGAATCGGAGTCGAAATAGCAGCAAATCAGCAGCAAAACAACAGCAAAACGGAGCGAAAATGGTAGCTTGAGCAGCGAAACAGTGGGAGAAAATGTTGAACCAGTGAACCGGAGGAGTTGCGGAGCATCCACCCTTCCGACGACCGCGTACGGTACTTCCGAGAGTCGACATAAAAGGTTAGACCTGAGGGCACTCTTTGTATTTATTTTCTTATTCATCTTTTAATCATTTTTAGTTATTTATTTCGTATGAGAGTCGTTCATGGATGTATGTTGTGACTTGGAATAAAATGAAAAATGTGTCACGTCTCGTGGTATATAGGATGGAAACCCAGACATAAATTTCGTAGCCGAATCCGAATGGACGGTAGTGCGGTCTGTACTTGGGATACAACTCCACGTACCCCTTGAGCAAACGGCGCATATTTTGTTTTATGTTGTTTGATTTGTTTATTATCCGTTATTTAAATTCTGCATGTTATTTGTTTGAGTAATGATGAAGTCAAGCGCATGGGCTTAGTAATCGCGATTAAAGGTCCTCTATTTGAGAGGTTAAAATCCTTTACCACGATGTTTCGCCGCGTAGGACGATGTATATTCGTTTGAATGTGAGATGTGTTCAATCGGATATACGAAGTCCGATATCGTTGTTTCTATTTTTATATGCATTATGATGAGATAAAGCGCATGGGCTTAGTAAGTGCGATTAAAGGTCCTCTATTTGAGAGGTTAAAATCCTTTACTACGATGCTTTGCCACGCCGGATAATGTATATTCGATTAGATGTGAGATATGTTCAATCGGATACACGAAGTCCGATATCGTTGTCTTTACTTCTTTATGTATGTATTGTGTTGTTTGCGCATGGGCTTAGTAAGTGCGATTAAAGGTCCTCTATTTGAGAGGTTAAAATCCTTTACCACGATACTTTGCCTCGCCAGATAGTGTATATTCGATTGGATGCGAGATGAGTTCAATCAGATACGTGAGGTCTTACATTCTGGATTTGTTTGTCTATGTATGTGTTACATGCATCAGGTCTGGTTCCGTTCGAAAACGTTCTCGAACGCCACATGAACGCGAACCTTCTATTTACCGTTCGAACGCATTCTCGAATGATATGCGAACGCGCACGCATTTTCTTAGTTTCATCATGCATCAGGTCAGGTTTCGTTCGAACGTGTTCTCGAATGCTATATGAACGCGAACCTTTTGTTTACCGTTCGAACGCGTTCTCGAACGCTAGCGAACGCGCACGCATTTTCTTAGTTTTATCATGCATCAGGTCTGGTTTCGTTCGAACGCATTCTCGAACGCTATATGAACGTGAACCTTCTGTTTACGGTTCGAACACATTTTCGAACGCTACACGAACGCACATACACTGAACTGAGTCCTTTTCATCACATCACGACATGTCTATTTTAGCATATAGTTGTCTCTTTTTACCTTATGCATTTGTATTACCTCTTTAGTTATCTGTTTCCATTATGAGCTTAATTGTCTTTCCTTAATATGCATGCTTGTATGAATGCTATTCGTTTGCGCTTCTGTATATACCAATGTGAAATTGTATGCTTTCCGTATGTCGATTTTTCTTTATGCATGAATTTGGACATAGATTGTATGCAAATAGGTTGTATGCAAATATGAAAATGTGTTATATGTAAACTTAGACATGAGCTTGTACCTATGCATGCGAACTTATGAGTAAATTATCCTTGGAAATATGTTGCTTAGGCTTGGTTAGATTATTGCACAAATCATTTTATTATAAGTGGCATAAGTAAGAGACCATTCCGAACCCAACGGTTTGAGGTCTTCCCTTGCGAGGGGTGAGTGCGGCCTTAAATCTCATTTTCCCGGTTCACACCAGGTGGCGACTCCATTATTCTCCGGTTTAGTCCCCCGCAGGCTACTACGTACTCCCAACTAGGCCGCGAGCCTAGAACAGCATGCGTCGCCCACTTTCTGTTCCCACACCACCTATATGGCTGGTTTATGGATAAATAATAACACCGCCTTTATGGCTGGCTCAACTTAATTGTGTAACAATGACAATTTCCATATTATAATAATTTGAGATTTCTAAAAGTAGATCCCCTAACCCCCATCATTTTATTTTTATTCTAGAGAAGTGATGAAACACAATATTAACAAGCTTAATAATTGATTTAATTATATTTTGGGTAATACTTTAGTTTGTTTATTGAATCTTAAGCTTAATACTTCTTGTTGCCTGTTCACTAAAAAGATTGATGTGGTAAACTTAAAATGAACTTGAAAAAGGGATTTTAGGTTTCAGCCTTAGATTCAATAGCCCACGATCTCCCTTGAGGATAGATAACCCTTTAATAGATTTCCTTACAGAATAGACATATACCTGTCGGGCGGGGGTAGCCACAATTGGAACTTAATCCTAATGAATTCAGGTAACTTGGTTAACATAGACATATGATTAATTATGTTATTTGGGTATTTGCATCTGACCATCGACAGAGGCTTTTGGATATTTCCGTGTTCCAGGTTTGCAAACTGATTTATTACACATATATAAGAGAATCAATTCATCATTAGAATAATATTGTGTGGAATCACAACCCTAGATGTTTGTGTCTTTTGTTTATTTTCCTTTGTATTTTCTTTTGTGTCTCTATTTATTTAATTATTTAGTAAATCCACATTCAACCAACCAATCAAGCAATCATTCTCTTCTCCATTAATTAGATACCTGTAAATAAATAGTATCAAATAACAACAATAGGAATTAAGTCATCGTGGGATCGATATTTTTATACTACTTGAACGATATGTGCGCTTACGTTATACGTGTGTGATCACGCCGGTCAGGTGGCCTGACAAAGGTTGTTAAAAACCTGGATTGGACCATAATGCCCCAACCCCAAGTGTGAAATTAGGACGTTGGGACCAACCAACGATAGTTTATCCAAATTATGGAAAATAAAGCTCATGTGAAGGGGGAATGTTCAGTGCTTACTCCATGTGAAGGCTTACTTAGAGCATTGCGAAAGCCTCAGAAGGGATAACAGGTCTGATGAAAACCACAGGATAGCAGTATGAACTCTAATTGAATATGAGGATTTGACAACTCGCAATAGGAGAATCCAACTCAACACCAGATACATCTTGTTCAGCTATACTTTCAAATTTCGGATTATACTCGCATGGTAGATTAATCATTGAGAGGATAAAATTAGAAATGATTTTGGTTGTTTAAATTTGGTACAGTCTCATTGTAAGTTTAAGCATATGAGTATGAGTTGTTTCCTGTGAAGGAATTGTGTAAATTTTGAATTACTTTTCCTGATGTTTCATTCTTGTCTTTTGCAGATCTCACAGCAAAACAACCATCAGTTGGTTCTATATTCAGTAATGGATCTTGCTTTGTCATCTATTTCCTTTCTCAATATTTATGACATTGGTATTCCTTTACAGTTACTACATTTCTTGGTAATATGTGCAGGTGTATTAGAGCAAACAGTTATGAAGTCACTGTTATTCTAGTATTTCATATATAACAACCTTTTGGATTCAGTTATTTTGTATCTAATAAAGTACTGCCATCTGGCATTTTTGTTACATAGCTTGTAGTATAAATTGTTGAGTTAACTGATTCATTTTAATAAGAAGAAATAATTTTCTCAAATGTCTCTGAGCTCCCAAACAACCTATGTAAAATCTTCAAGATCATCACTTGGTATCAGAGCTTCAATGGCCAACGTCAGCTCTTTCAGTCCAAACAGTGAATAACTGAATCACAGCTTAGGTGCTTATGTGTCTCTCTTGTTTACACTTTCTCTCAAGCTTGACAGATCAAATTTTGTTTTGTGGAAATCGCAAGTGCTGCCATTGATACGTGGCAATGGACTTGATCACTTCATCACAAGGAAAGTTCCAATGCTTGATCAATTTGTTGAAAGTGTCGGCTCTAGTTCTTCATCAAAAACAGAGAATCCTAAGTATTTCAGATGGAGGAAGCAAGATCAGTTACTTCTAGGATGGCTAATGACAACAATAAGTGAAGGTATTTTGCATCTGGTGCTTAATTGTGAAACTTCTTTTAATTTATGGATAGTACTAGATTCAATGTCCATCATGGAGTATTACACTAAGATGAGAACAATAGCTGATAATCTTGCTTCAGCTGGTAGTGGAATTACTGAAGATGATTTTCTGATGCATTTTCTTGGAGGTTTAGGACCTGAGTTTGATTAAGTTGTGGTTATAATTACTGGTATAAATGATTCCATAGATCTTAACTCTGTTTTGTCTCATTTTTTGACTCATTAGTGTAGACTTGAGCAACAAAATGTTTCACATTCAGCAGACATATAGGCAATTTTTCAGCCAATTATGCTCATGCTAACAATAATCAAAGAAAGTGAAAAGGAGTTGCTTTTGGCTATAATCCTGGAGGTGGATATGAAAAGAAAAAACTCAGTAAGGTCATTTTGGGAACAATCATAATTTTCTAGGAATGATCAAGGAGGTTTCACTAATAGCTATGCAAGTCAAGGCCATAGAGATTCTCATAGTAATAAAGGGAATACTAAGGCAATCTATCAATTTTATCTCAAACTATGACACACTGCCAATATTGCTATCATAGGTTTAAGAATAACTATGTTCCAACTCAAGGTCACAGAATAACCAAGCTTCCAGCTTATGGAATGCAAATTGACAAGTGAACAGATCTGCTTTTTTGCCAATAGTGGGGTTGCTACTGATGAATGCTGGTACATTGACAGTGGTGCCACTCATCATCTGATTAATGATCCAATAAGGATGGATAACATGACTGAATACAGAGGTAAAGATAGATTAGTTGTTGGCAATAGTCAATGAGTAACTATCACACACACTGGTAATGGTTATATTTACACTGCTAAATCACAAAACAACACTAGTAGTATATTGGTTTTAAAAGATATGCTTTGTGTACCTAGTATTACTAAGAATCTTATAAGTGTTTCTAGGCTCACAGAGTTCTGTGATGATATGTGCTATATTAAGGACAAGCTGAAGGGAACTCTGCTGCTGGAGGGAGTTGCTGTGAAAGGGCTTTCCAGGATTCTGATTGATACTGTCTCTAAAGTCAAGACCAAAATCCATGATCAGATCCTTAATCCTATATCCATGTTTTCTACCTTTTATTCTTCAAATTCTAATAAAGTTGATCAACATCTGTCAGTTGTATCAAGAGTCTGTCCTATGTTGTTGAGTTTTGTACATACTAAATCCTGGTCTAGTTCCTCAACTGATATAGACATGCTGCACAAGAGATTTGGTCATCCTAACAGTATTGTGTTAAAGCACATACTGAATACTTGTACTGGTTTTTCATTCAATAAAAACTCTATTGCAAAATTATGTGAATCTTGTCAATATGGTAAGATTCATAAGCTTCATTTTCCTATTACAGAATCCAAATCAACACAACTATTAAAGCTTGTCTACACTAATTTATGGGGGCCATCCCATGTCACTTCAATTCAGGGTTTTAAGTATTACATTTCCTTTATTGATGACTTTACTAGATATATCTGGATTTTCCCTCTAAAACTCAAATCTGAGGCCCCGTCTACCTTTATAGAATTCAAAACACAAGTTGAAAAACACTACAATCATAGTATTAAGGTTCTGCAGTCAGACTGGGGGGTGAGTATAGGTCATTTGTATAATATTTGAAAGTGAAGGTATTTTATTTAGGCATTCTTGTCCACATACAAGTCATAAAAATGGATCCATTGAAAGAAAACATAGACACATCACTGATCTAGGATTAACTCTTCTTGCCCAAGCATCCCTACCCTTGAAGTTTTAGTGGGAAACATTTCTTACTGCTGTATTTCTCATCAACAGACTCCCCACACCTATACTACATCATGTTTCACCATTTCAAACTAAATCACTCATTACCAGATTATAGGTTTCTTAGATACTTTGGGTGTGCTTGCTATCCTTTGGACTTTCACACTGTCAAGTGTGTGTTCATTGGTTATAGCCCTCTCCATAAAGGATATAAGTGTCTAAGCTCTAACCGTCGTGTTTACATATGTCGTGATGTTGTTTTTGATGAATCTGAGTTTCTCTATTCTACAGGTCCAAGGTTTTCATCCCATCATTCCTCACATCTTCTTTATTCTCAACTTCAAAGTCCTTATATACCTAAGGTTCAATATCATCCCATAACCCTATCTCCACTCAGCAGCTACTCCTTTCACCACTTTTACCAACTACATCTCCTAATGTAGATCAACCTTTGAAGACACAACCACCTCTGACAGTAGTTCACAGTCGCAAACTATAGTTCCCAGTGATCCTAATTCTCAGAGATTGACTGAAGAGTTTTCTAGCCAATCTGGTTTTGTTCCAGTTCAATCTGTCTCTCACTCTATGGTTACAAGTTCTAGAAATAGAATATTCAAGCCCAAAGTGTTCACAGTTCAAACAAATGACAATGAAGAGCCTGTTTCAGCCAAGGTTGGTCTATCTAAGCCTAAGTGGAAGTAAACCATGACAGAAGAGTATCAACATCTGGACTCTTGTACCAAATAACGGGCAACACAAACTTATTGGCAACAAATGGGTATTCAGAATTAAGAAAAACCTAGATGGTTCAGTTCAAAAGTATAAAGTCTGGTTGGTAGCAAAAGGATTTCTCCAAGTAGCTGGTATTGATTATTTTGACATCTTCAGTCCTATTGTCAAACAATCCACTATCAAAGTTGTTCTAGCTTTAACAGTCATATACAATTGGAAGATTATACAATTCGATATCAACAATGCTTTCCTAAATAAGGAGCTCTGTCTTTATACCCCAACCAGTTGGCTTTGAAGATCCTCAGTCTCCCACACAAATTTGCAAACTAAATAAGGCCCTTTATGGCCTCAAATAGGCTCCACGAGCCTGGTATGATAAGCTGAAGTCTACCTTAGTCAGCTGATCATTTGTCAATTCCAGAGCAAATAACTCATTCTTCTACAAACATTATGATGGTGCAATAATGTTGATTTTGATCTATGTTGATGATATCCTTGTCACTGGTTTTAACCCTTCAAATGTTGAGCAGTTTATTTGCAAGTTGAGTTTCACATTTGCTCTCAAGGATCTTGGAGACCTTAATTTCTTTCTTGGTATTGAAGTTAAATTATCCAATGGAGGTTTACATCTCAATCAATCCAATTATATTTGAGATCTTCTTCACAGGGCAAATATGGACAATTGTAAGCCTTGTGACACTCCCATGAGTGCCACTCAAAAGCTTCATTGCACTCTGGGCACTCCTTATGCACATCCCTCAAAATATAGAAGTGTTGTTAGAGCTCTTCAGTAAGCTACCTTGACACGCCCTGACATAGCATACTCAGTCCATAAGTTGAGTCAGTATCTCAGTGCCCCTACTGAGTTTCACTGGACAGCCTGCAAACATGTATTGAGATATTGTATTGAGATATCTACAAGGCACTCTTCACCATGGTCTTCAGTTTGTTCCTACTAGTAATATGGCTCTCACAGCCTACACAGATGCTGACTGGGCAAATGATCTTGATGATAGAAGTTCTATAGGTACTTACTGTATTTACTTGGGCCACAATCTTATCTCATGGTCCTCTATGAAGCAACAGTTGGTTGCTCGTTTTAGTACAGAATATGAGTACAGGGCAATTGCTGATGCTTGTGCAGAGCTCACATGGCTTAAGTCATTGTTTACAGAGATCGGCTTACCGTGCATTTGCCAGCCTCATCTATGGTGTGATAATGCTAGTGTTGTTGCTCTTGCAAGGAATCATGTTTATCACTCTCGCACCAAATACTTTGAACTAGATCTTCACTATATTCGAGATCAAGTTCTCTCCAATGAAGTCCATATTTTACACATCTTCAATCATGATCAAATCGCAAATTTGCTTACCAAGCCTTTGGCTTGCAATGCTTTCTCCAAGCTGTGCTTCCTTCCCCACCTTGAGTTTGAGGGGGCATATTAGAGCAAGCAGTTATGCAGTCACTGTTACTCTAGTGTTTCCTGTTAGTGTCTAATGAATTTAAAATCAATTTTAATTATGATGAGTTACAAGAAGCTAATTTTTTGGAGGAGTTACAAAATTCCACTTTCAATAAGTTTTATTGTGTTAAAAGAAATCAATTCATGTAAATACAAATAAAATTAATATTGAAAAGATAACTCCTCTATTTTAAACCCTTTGGTGGCCTGAAACGTTAGCATATACAAAATTTCATTGTGTAGGAGTAGCGGGTAGTCCAAGTATATGGAAAAAAAAAAACAATAAAGAAGCAGCATGATGATTCCAAAACTACAAAACCCTCTTGGCCAATTACAGTTACAGCGAGAGAGAAATAAAAATGCAAATTCAATCTCTGAATCACCACCACCTCCTCAATGGAGTCCCCGTAAAACACCCATTACCGTTCAGTGGATTCTCGACGTCACCACCGTAAGTATCTAGGCTACACGGCGCTTCTCATATTCTGCGGCGCCGCCACATACTATTCCTCCCATTTCCTGACTCCGCCAAACACAAGAAAGCCCAAATCTTCCGTTACGCACCCACGAGGTGCAGACTCGCAACTTCCATCATCTCGAGAATCTTTAAGATCTTGAGAAGTTAGTTAAGGAAGCCAATGAAAAGCATGCCAAGATCCGGCCCGTCGGGTCCAGGCTATCCCTCAATGGGATTGGCCTTTCTCGGGCTGGGATGGTCAATTTGGCTCTCATGGATAAGGTTTTAGAAGTGGATAATGATAATAAGAGAGTGAGAGTGCAGGCTGGTATTAGAGTTCAGCAGTTGGTCGATGAGATTAAACATTATGGCCTTACGCTTCAGAACTTTGCCTCCATTCGAGAGCAGCAAATTGGTGGAATTGTTCAGGTTGGTGCACACGGTACTAGTGCTAAATTTCCTCCTGTTGACGAGCAAGTCACTCATGCTAAGGGAACAATAGAAGTTTCAAAAGAGAAAGATCCGGAGCTCTTTTATTTAGCGCGTTGTGGTCTTGGTGGGCTTGGAGTGGTTGCTGAGGTTACCCTTCAGTGTGGCGAGAGACAAGAACTTGTGGAGCACACAACTGTCTCTAACATAAAAGATATCAAGAAAAACGACAAAATTACATATGGTGGGCTTCAACGAGTCATTAAGAATAAACCTTAAATCAAGAAGCCGAGGCTCATAAATGGTTGATGTGTATAAAGAATGAAACATATAGAGGTTAGTTAGAGCATGGAACTTGAAACATCTGATAAATTTATTTTTGTCATAATCCAAAAATTTGATATCATGATGAATTTTGGGTGTGAGCATACCAATCGATTTTGTGCAAAATCGATTGAGACAATGTTTTTCTGGGCTGTTTTATCCTGGGAACGACAAGGTTGACATACTGATAGTACAAATTCTGGATAGAGCCGCGAAATGTCTTAAAGAGAATGACCTAGTCCGCAACTCAAGCTACCTTCATTTTTATATTCATGGTAAACATTAATATTTCTTATTTTGCACATTGTTCTAACATTTCCTATCTAACAACCTTTTGGATTCAGTTATTTTGTATCCAATAGAGTACTGCCATCTGGTATTTCTGTTACATAGTGATGGAACTTCCCCTGTTTGGTGCAGGTTCAATAGAACACACCCCAATCCTCTACTGCAACTCCTTGCTCATACTGCTGCAACTCCAGGAATCTCCTCACAACTACTCCAACAATAGTTCCAGTCAACAAGAACTCAAGCCATGAAGATTTTTTTAGCAATATTTGTATATTGATTGAGCAATGTAACAGTAATGTAGAGAAATGTAATGACATAAACTTTTCATTAATAAAACAGCTCTTTAGCTACTGTTTTGCATACATCATTCTTCCAGACTTCTCACATTTCAACATTCCAAACAAAGAAAACAAATACTAAGTAAAGCTGGCCATTACAGGAACTTTCAGCTTACAAAACAACTAATTACTAATTAAAGGTTGGTTACCAAAGAACAATCAGTTGCCTCCTTGATGATTTTCATGAATTTCCCCAAAAATGACCTCTATTTTCTACCCTTGCACACACATACGCTGTCATTTTTCTGCCTTTTCCTTTTTTGCTGCTCTAACCGTCTCTTCTCTCCCATTGATCCAGCTCCTCCCTTCTATGATGCTTCCATTTGGAAGATCAACAGCCATTGACTTCCCTTGATAGATGCTTCCACTTGGCAACTCAGCAGTCATTGACTTCCTTTGATAGACCTTCAGCCCATGGGCCTTATCAATACCCCCCCCCCCCACAGTTCAAACACACATTGTCATCAAGGTGAAGATCAGAAAACTGATTTTCCATTGCTTGCAGTGATTCCCAAGTACTTTCAAAGTCAGGCAAACCTCTCCACTTGACTAAAACCTCATTATCACCATTCAAGGGCTTGCGAGAATTAAGGATAGACTCAGGGAATACCTGTAGTCCGTGTTGGGATTCTACGGTCTAACCGGGATCGATTCAAGCAATGAAACAATGTGCGAATACAACAAGGAAGTTGAGGAATACTTACAATGATCGGTTGAGCGATGCGACGAACATAAAAATTCTTTTCTCCCTCCAAGGTGGCTCACGGCAGTGGGCAGTTTTTGTGTCCTCCAAATTCGTCCATGGATGATCTATCAAGCTCCAAGCTTTGGTTGATGATTCCATGCTCATGGTGTGGTTCCCTATCACCTTCGTAAGACTCCTAAAGCGTGCTAGCACTCCGGAAATTTTATCCCAAAAATTCCTATTGCTTCTCCTTGGCTCACGGCATTGAAGTGAAAAGGAAGAAGAAAATGGCCTTGAGGCCGAGAGAGATGAGAGGAGGGAGAGAGTGAATGTGTTAAGTTGGTTTTGTTTTCAAAAAACAAATAAAGATATACCAAATTCAAAATTTGGTAAATGGAATTAAAGCCATCCAACTACCACCATCAATCACAATGACAACTTGTCACATCACTCAAGTGACTAGACGTCATATCAATCGATTGCTAGTGATTTGACGCTAGATGTGACTTGTTGCCGCACTTGAATTCGAAATACGAGTGCGTCCGCAAACACTCCCGGGCTCGGGTTCACTAATTCCAAATTAACGAATTTTCCATTATGACGTAATTAAATAATTATGCCAAACAAAATTACTATTCACGTCGCTAACGAATTAATTCTAAATTTACTCGTTCGCCCGAATTAAAATCTAATTTTAATTCCAAGTCGAAATCAAATTTCGTTTAATATATCAAATATATTATTTTATCGATTAATTCCAAATTAATCATTTTCTCTATTTAATTAATATTTTATCTCAGATAAAATATCTCCGCAATTAATCCCAGATTCATTTTCTCTCTCATCATTAATTAATCCCAGATTAATAAAGTGCGAGTTATACGTCATCGGTGAATCTTCGGGAAGCGACCCATGAGATCCCCGGATATGTTGGCAGTAAATCCGGTCGTTGGACTATCCAAACACGTACGTACCTAGTACTACGTTTGTACCGATTTACAAGACAAGGTTGGCTTCTAGCAAAGCGCCATGCCTACCCAATTCTCCAGAAATATTCTTACTGGAATATGTGATCTATATCAGGCGTAGTATACGTAGTATTACATATTTCGATCCAGTATCAGATGTCACGTGCAAGGCCTGGGACTGGAAATGTGTCTGCCCCGTACGAAGCACATATCGGATCTCTAGTAACTAGTGTCTATAATCGGATAAACATGACCCAGTCATTTTCTCCCGATGAATGCAGTACATAAGAGAACCAGTTCCGTATCCTACGTGATCATCATCTCCACTATGACTGGAGTGATACTTCCATCTCGACATCACACCCAATACACTACGATTCTCATTATACCCAGAAGAGGCGTACACAGAACCTGTTAAAGCCCTGGACGACCAAAACCAAAGTACATTGATTGTCGTAAGTATTAGCGGTGCAAGTCTCAGGTTAAGACCAAATACACCTACCCTGATTCGGACTTCCATAGACACATAGTCATACTACCAATGGAATTCCGAGGTGTCTATCCAGAGCGAAGCTGTTTTCCGTACCATCGGTAAAACACAACCTCCTACTACACTTGCATGAGTATCCTATACCCAAATATATGAGAACTATATCGTTATGCCCTCATAACGCGCACAAGTGTAATACTAGTCTTTTCCGCATTATCGATGTCCAATCTCGATAATACTCTGACTAGGGATATTTAATGATTAAACCTTCGTGGATTGATACTGTCTCATATCATCTCAATTTGGAACTAATCATATGGACCTTCTACCATTTATACATCTTTGTAATCTAATTACAAATGATAGAAGAGCAATTTTCTTTGTCACATAGTTAATTTGTACAACAACACCATGATCGGTACAAATAGTGACGCTATGGGTCATAACTGTCCAACAATCTCCCATTTGGCCTATAGCTAGTCACTCGAGTGTCCTACACCCAAACTATGTACGGTTCGCTCAAACTTCTGCTGAGGAAAGACTTTCATCAGCGGATTTTCATGATTATCATCTGATGTGATTTATTCGATCATCACATCGCCACGATGTATGATCCGAACAAATCAGATGAATATATTAAGTATATATCTGGATCGTTGATGAGACCATTAATTCTTTAGCCTGTGTTGTAGCCTAGCTCAGCTGCTAACAGAACTATATCTAATCTAATTAGATTTATTATCAATCCAGAGGGCTTCTATTGCTGCCTCAGTTGCAGCAATATTCCGCTTTGTTGTTTATGCGGTAACAGTATCTTGCTTGGAAGATTTCCAGCTCACTGTTCTGTTATTCAAACTGTATAGTACCGTTATTACGACTTATAGTCGTTTTTATCGGTTTGGAAACTTACAGTAGTGAATCCAGTCACTTCAAGTTCTCTTTCTCCATAGTATAAGAAAGCATCCTTAGTTCTCTAAGATACTCAAGGATGTTCTTAACATCAATCCAATAACTATCACTTGGATTCGCCCGATTGTGAATCCATATGCTCAAAGCGTATGAGACACCAGGTCGCGTATATTTTTCAATGTACGAATTCTCGGAGAGTTATCAACAACTTTAAATCTATCCCAGTAGATCTTTATTCCTAGAATAAATGTTGTTTCTCCCAAGATTTGTACGGAGAATTTTCTCGAAAGCCAAGCTTTCACCGATTATATTTATGGGAATATCATTTCCAAGAAATGACATATTATCATTATTTAGGACTTTCGCTGTCAATGCGCTCCCACTAACCTTCTTATATACACAAGAATCACTTTCGTTTCGAATTAAATCATACACCATTATGATTACATCAAAACGATAATTCCAATAACTCTATGCTTGCTACAATCCATCCATGGATCGTATAACCTGCAAACCTTGTTTGCTAGTTTTGGTACGACAAAACCGTCAGGATGTTGAAAACATCCTCCAAAAATTTTCCGTTATAGAAAGTGGTTTTGGCATTTAGCTGCCACATTTCATAAATGAAACATGCATCATTAGCAAGCATTATCCAAATGGATTTACCATGGCAACATGTAAAAGGTTTCGTCGTAATCGACACAATGTTGATAACGATACATTTTCGCTACAAGCTTAGCTTAGTACGTTTGTATGTTGCCTTCCATGTATGTCTTCCTTGAAGACTTATATAGTACCAATAGGCACAATGCCTTTTGGTACATCAACTAGCATCCAAACTTAGTTGATATACATGGAATCCATTTCGGACTTCATGGCACTTTGCCATAATAGGGAGTTGATACCTTGTATCACTTCCTCAAACGTAGTCAGTTCGTATTCCTCAATAAGATTGACATCTCTTCGAGGTGAGATCAGAAACCCATACCCCAGGTTGTTTTCTGACTCTCTCCGACTTACGTGGTTCTTGTGTATTCGAAGATTACTGGTAGAGTTTCATCCCTGATGAACTATTTGTGTTCCAATAGGATTCGGTGCCTGGAATAGTGTTACTCCGATTTTCATTGAGTTTTACTATCCTCCCACTTACCACTGCATATAGGTATTCCTCTTAGGAAAACCGCATTGCGAGCAACAATTACTTTGTTCTCTTGTGAGTTGTATAAGTACTATACTTTGGTTTCCCTTGGAGAACCATTATTAGGCACTTATCCGATTTGAGTTTTAGTTTGGTATCATCCAAACATATGCCCAGCATTCCCAAATCTTCAGGAATGAGAAAACCCAGTTTCTTTCCTGTTCATATCTAATATGAAGTCTGTCTAACAGATTTATATGGAACCTTATTCAAAATAAGTTTTTCACTGTTTAATGTGTATCCGTTGAAGGAAATGGTAGCTCAGAGCGACTCATGATTATCCTCATCATGTCCAACAAAATTCGGTTTCTCCGTTCAGACACACCGTCAAACTGACGTGTTCCGGGAGGAGTCCTCATTGAAAGAATACTATACTATTTCAAGTATATGAGAAACTTATTGCTTAAGTTTTTCATCATGGTCTAACCGTGATGTTTTAATACTTTAGCCGATCTGTTTGTCTACTTCGTGTCGAAACTGTAAAAGTTTCCGATTTGTGTTTCAAAAGAAACACATAACCATAGCGTGATGCCACATCCGTAAAGGTCACGAAATATTCATATCCACCTCTAGCCTAGCTAGATATGGGCCCACCTACGTCACTATGAACAAGGGCTAACAGATCGATGGCACTAGCACTTTTACCAAGTAAATAGTATTTTAGGCACTTTGCTCAATAAACTAGATTCGTAGACTTTATTTGATTGGAATCAAATTAGTCCCAGTACCCACTCTTCAAAAGTGTGGATATACGAGTCATGTTTAATATGTCCCATACAACAATACCACATTTAAGTTTTAACTAATTAATTCAGTTTGAGCTATTTATTTGTCATATTATATGTGTGAGATTGATTTATATTCAAAATATTAATGATGTTATTCACATCTAATGTGTTTATCTCAATATCATCTTTATAAAATGAAACACTTTAGTGTTCTAGAATATAAAGGTATACCCGCAACGGGTTAAACCCTGATATAGAGATAATGTATCTAGTCAAACTAGTTACATTTTAACAGTTTCCTAATTTAAGTACACACCCGAAGGCAGTTCCTAAACTTAGGTTTCTACGGTTAAAACAACGACTTTCGTCCCTTTCTCAATTCACAGATAAATCTCAACTGAAGTCAATATCCTGCTTACAGTAGATTCTGTACATCAATGCATATTTATGTACCACATCCAGTATCTAAAATCCAATTTTAATACTAGCAGTGAACATATTTATGACAAACATATTTGAAGTCGGAGTCTTACACCGTCTTCAATTCCTTCATGTCTACCTTGTCCATACGGCAGTCACGCTTCTGTGTCCCCGTTTTCCACAGTTTAGGCAGATATTCTGGGATATGTCCTTTATCTTCCCAGAAGATTATAATGATTTTACCTTTGCCCTTTTCGGTGCCCCATAAGCCTTTGGCCAAGCCTTGGCCTTCTAGAATGTCGAAATAAGATGTGTCTTGCGCTTCTTGCCTTATTGCAAACTTTGACTTTGTCTCCTTGAGAATAACCATTAACTCTCCAAGAGTTTTGTATTGCAATTAGTACTTCTAAGATCTAAGAATAGATCGATGAAGATCCTTCAATTTCACTATCATACTTTAAGGATCCAATCCTTAGTTCTGATTAAGAAATTAAGGAGTCTATTTGGCAAGTTTAATGGATTAAGCACTAAAGTTATCATTACATGAATATTCCAAATATCATGTTCTACTATTTGCTTAACTCCGGGCTTTGGCCTAAGATGTTATTTTATCAAATAAAGTAACTTTTTAATTTTCAGGACCATCCTGATGTTTTATTCCCAATTTGAAAATTAAAGTCGTTTAAATACATTTTCACCCAGGATTATGTTTTAAACACTAATCTTTCAATTTTCTTGATTCCAATAGTCCAACTATCGAATCAACGATTTTTGGTACAATTTATTATAATGATTACTATAGTCCAACTATATAATCAACTATAATTTAATAGGTTAAATTCAATTATATTGATTACTATAATCCAATTATAAAATCAACTATAATAAAATTTATTAATTCAAATATATTGATTACTATAATCCAATTATATAATCAACTATAAATGAAATAGTTTGAATACAGTCTAACTGTTTTAAAACAACAATTAAATATTAGTCCAACTAATATATTATTTATTGACGAAATATTTGAAATGAGCGTGTATGGCAAGTAACTAAACGAATATTGTAAATTTAATACTTGTCTCCCACTATTTTTCGGCGAGCCTCTAACCCTCTGTGGAGTACTCGGGAAACCTTATTTCCTAGTGGGCTAGGATCCCGTTAAATAACACACAATCTTGACTTTGGCCGATAAATTGTATGATAATTAACTAGGTAGACCTCTAAGATCAATTGGATCTCATCCAATTCCTAGATCCAGTAGGTGGACATCCAAGTCCGAGACATATATCTTATATATGCCAATATATCCAATATATTGCCTAACCTTTTTCTTCTGAATCAACTAAGCCTTGGCTTTGGCACAACAAACTTAGTGATCCCAGTTAAGCGGAACCCATTGACCATGAAAAGCTTCGTAATCAATGTCGATGGACAAGAAGTGATCTTGACTTTGGCCAACAAATCACAACTTGGACAAGACACCAATATGGAACAAAGTTTTCATGATTCAAACACATCCTCGACGGACAAAGGTCTTGACTTTGGCCAACAAACCAATGCCAGTCTTGGATCTTGAGTAAGAATCACTCAATGGAAGGAAAAACGCTTAATATGATATTGAGGGTTTTTCGCGTGCAAATTGGCAACCAATTTATTATCTTTGTTAAGGTCTCATCATCATACACCCTTAAACATGCATTCTAAACACATAATAAGGCGCATATAAATAAAATAATAATGATATGTGGATGGATACTTAACACATTGTTCCTATAACATATCTCCCCATTTCCTCTCTCCCACTAGCACAAGTATTGCTTCTACCCGTTACATAACACTTCTAAAGAAACCTCATTTATATTGAGGGGAATAGGTGAGAAGAGAAATACAAAGAGTAATAAGGTAATAGGCCGGACGCGCAGGTCCAATTAATAAATTCTAAATTTATTACAACAATTTCCAAAATTGCCCCACCCTTCTAATATCCATCCGATATACATTATTCATGCATCGCAACCATGTATTCACACAAGCATGTTATCAATCAATCTAATCCAATTAATTAATCTGAATATTAATGACCATCCAATGTTCAAACAACAATTTGATTTTGCGCGAGTCAAACTCATTTTGCGAATGAGTACTCAAAGTACAAATTCTTGAATTAAATTAAACTACAACATTAAATCCAATTTAATTTGTATTTAATACTAATTCATCTATTTAATTCCAAATTAAATATTACACTTTATTAACGACCTTTGACGACTTAGATTCTAAATCTAATCGTTACGGGTCTCAAGCCCGATTAACATCCAATGTCCATTTAATTTAAAGTCCAATGGGCTTTTAATTAATTTCTAAGGCATGGACTTTTGGTCAATATGGTCAAACCCAAATACCAAGCCCATTTAAGGAATCACCCTTATTTGCCAAGAAACCAATTTAGGCCCATTAGGCCCAATTAAAGTTAAAGGTCCATTAAGTCATAATTGGACTTTATGGATATGGTTTTGGGCCCAATTGGATCCAACCAATTTTCCTAAACCAATCTTGGTACAACCAAGCCCATTTAAGCCCAATTACAACATTTCAAGCCCAATTTCCAAAATAGGCCTAATTAATTAAATTACCAAATTCCAAATTTCATAACTTAATTAACCAAAGTGTATGTCATAATTAATTACCCAAATTAATATTTCTAAAACACAAATTTGTACAATTAATTATGCTCAACATGATCAAAACATGTCCAACACATTTTATTCAAAAATCAAACCCATTTCATGTTTCAATACTCACGGCATTTTGGGTTATTTATGTCTGATTCGGTTTCAATCCAATTAAATCTACAATCAACATTAAATCAAAATTTCCCAATTGATTTTAACTCATCCAATGATCAAAATAAAAAAAATACAATGATATTAGGGTTCATTGGTATTCGGCCAAGCCAACCCAATTTGGGGAAAATTGTTCCAAATCAATTTCATGAAATTGATCACATCCAACTTCAATTAAACATCATTCAAGCATACTCAATCAAATAACTTTATCAAATCATGCTCAAATTCAATTTACCCAATTTTAACCCTAAGTTCAAGTTTCATGCTCAATCTCGCTCTGATACCATTGTTGGGATTCTACGGTCTAACCGGGATCGATTCAAGCAATGAAATAATGTGAGAATACACAAGGAAGTTGCGAAATACTTATAATTATCGGTTGAGTAGAAATTTTTTGATACCAAAAATACCCCTAAATATAACCATTTTATTACCGTTATTAGGGATATATTAGTAATTTATATTTTAATTTATAATTTTTTAAAATTTTTTTTTTCTTATTTGGGCAGGGAGCCGACCCTACGGTTCCAACCGGAACCGTTTCGATTCCGGTTGGAACCGTCGAACCGGTGGAACCGTACGGTTCCACCGGTTCTGACCGGTTCGAGTTGGGGTCAAACCCCAACCGAACCGGTCGCCAACGGTTCCGGTTTCGGAACCGGAACCGGAACCGGTTGGAACCGGAACCTTCCGGTTCCGCTTCGGTTCCGGTTCCGAACCGGAACCGTGGCCGGGTCTAACTTGTATTGTCTTCATCCAATAATTGTGGAACTTTTATTTTCTCTAACAAATAAGATAAAGTCATATTATTATTTAATTTGTATTATGTAAATTGCATTATCTGTAAAGATTAACTCATCCTCAATCAAATGATCATCATCCGCTTGCAATGATTATTTTTTAATGTATTTTTACTTCAATTTCATATTGTACATTATGTAATCAATGGGTTCAATTTCTGGGTGGATAATTTATTTATCTTCTTCGTATGAATCTCCAAAAATATTTACGTTCATACCCCGAGAATGAACAAGTTAGACTTAAGATTTTTATTGCTAAAGATTGCAGATGAAGAGTTTAAAAGCACCAAAATTTAAAACCTAATATTTTACAAAATTAAATTAAGGCAAGTGTATAACGATTAACACTCAACTGAAACTTACCTCACACCGTGACCGAACAATCAATAAGGCAAGTGTATAACAATCAATAAGGCAAGAAAAACATAAGCAATTGAAGCAAGAAAAACAGAAGCAACTGAAGTTTACCTCACGCCGAACATAATGAGAGCAATAGAGAGAGACCACCAAAACTGAAGCTGAAGTGAGAGCTTCACGCGTGAGATTCAGCGAGAGAGAGAGAGAGCTATGGTCAAATTCCATTTTTTTTATTAACCCAAATATATCAACGTTTTGCTGGTTTTAAAGTACAATTTTTTTTTTAATTTTCGATCGTGGCTTGAGGCGACCGAGTCACGAGGTCTTATCCAATTGGTGGTGTGACGAGGCGTGAGGCCATCTGCCTCATGCCCTGATGCGGGATTTCGGTAAAAATCACAAAAGGCAGATGCCTCGGGGCACCGTCTCTTACCACTTTTTAAATCAAAGATTATTTAGGTGGTAAGTATCAACTAGTTAAATTGGTAAAATCTTATATTGAAAA